>JANHGC010004607.1:158806-177289 GCA_027560395.1 Boaedon fuliginosus | reverse complement strand
AGATAAGGAAGGAGGGACGAAGGAAGGGAGGGAGGAGGGAAGGAGGGAGGTGGAAGGAAGGAAGATGCCAGTCCAATTAAAAAAAACCCGAGCAGGGCCGGGTAAGCAGCTAGTCTATTGTTATAAATCTGTAAAATACTTAGATTTCACTGTTGTGCACTTATAAAGTAAGTATATTATTATTGTTGGTCATATAGGCAGCCAGATGTTTAGACTGGATTTGGCATTTTTATTCACTTATTGAGTCCTTTCCAAAGACACTCAGGGATAAATATATGGGGGGGGGGGTTTGGATGGTATTGCTCTGACACACACTAGTTTGGGCTGAGGGTCGCTCTACTGAAACGGCCGCCGGCTGCTTCCCAGAGAGTGGGACTTTGGAGCCCCACCACCTCCTCCATCCCTGGACCGCGTGAGGTGTGAATTCCTTCCCGAGATGCCTGAAGCAGTCTTGGGCTTGGAGGACACAGCAAGGCGTGTTGATGGGAAAGGCCTGTCCCTAAAGCTAGCCTAGCTCAAGGGCAGCAAGATTCCAGCTCCCCGTTAAGTGAAAGAAACCTTCCCTCCAGAAGCTTCTCGCTGCTCATTTTGCCCCCCCAAAAGCGTCGCTTGGCTATCTTGCTTGGAACTTCCTAAGGCCTAATTCAGCCGCGTGTAACAGCCAGCCCACCATTTGCTTAACCACGGTTGGTGGAATAGGCGAGGGAAAGACTCCGTCTCTGTCGGGGCAAGTACAGAGCAAACAACGCTGGCAGGGCTAGGCGCGCCTGCTCCAGCCGTCTATCCGGCTCTGATGGCGGCAGCGGGCAACGACCTTCGGGGAGGACGGCGCTGCTCCCCGGGCCCGGCGCGACGAGGCTGCGCGCGCCCTCCGCGCCTCCGCGGGGGGGCCGGGCCTCTCCGCGGAGGCGGTTCCGGGAGTGTCCGCCTCCGCCTCCCGCTGCCTCTTGGGCTGCCGGGTGCTGGAAGGGGCGGCCCGTGCGCGGAGCCAGAAGCGGGAGCTGCGGCGGTCGGTCGGTCGCGAAAGCAACTTCGGGGGTCGGAGACTGCGGCGTCCACGGGAGAGGAGAGAGGCGGCCGAGTAGTTGCTGAGATGGCCGTGGACTGGCTGGGAGTTGCCTTGCTGGGTAAGGATGCGGAGCCGCTCTGAGCTTCTGGGAACCGTCGGTCGCCTGCGTGCCGAGCCGACTGACCGGTCCGCACTCACCTAGCAGGGCGCGAGGCTCTGCCTTTCTCGTTGGCGCGCGCCACAACTGCGGTTCCCTTGGCCCCATCCCGCCGCAGCTCGGCTGCCGTCCCTGCGCGAGGCCGGGGCAGGGGGAGGCTGGGTAGGGGGCGCGCAGGGCCGGCGTTTTCTCCCGCATTTGGTGTAGCGCGTTGGGATACTTTTTGCACCAACTGGCAGCCTCTTCTACTTGCCTCCTCTCTCTCCCCCCCGCTCCCTCCCGGATATCTTTTTAAAAGACTCGAGTAGAATTCTAGACAACGCCCCTGGACTAAGTACGATCTCGCTGTAAGTTTGCTTTGGCTCCAAGAAGCCTCATTTACACAGTAAGTGTGGGGGAAGTCCGTGCTGAACTTCTTGAAAGTGGGGTGCGGGGCGGGAGCTGAATCTGCGGGTTGCTTTGAGGAGTTCAGAGGAGAGGATCCGAGCGAGGCACCTTCCCTTCCCCCTCTTTACCGATGGTGCTGTTTCCTGGAGTGTGAGTGTCCCACCCAAGACTCTGAACAAGTCAGAAGGACACCAGTTCCCTTGGTCTCAATCCTTTCTCTGGAGCAAGCACACAGTGACAAGCATTCGGGAGAATAAGATGGGCCTTGTAGTCCCCCTCCTTTAAATGAATTCTGCCCCCCTATCCAGAGTGCAATTCTAATTGAGCTCTTGCAAAAAAGAAAAAAGAAAAAAAAACCCCACTCTATTGATAGGAAGGTCAGTCCTGAGTTATTTTGTTTTCTGAATGGAAAATACCTGTAGTCAAATAGTAGTTGCCTGATAATTATTTTGTAATGAACTTTAATTACAAAGCCTCCCCCTCCCATTTTCCTCCATGGATCAGTTGTATAAGAAGCCCCTCTTTAGGGCCTGACTATGGCTCTGTCCCAGACAAATCAGAGGCTCTGGTGTTGGCCTGGATGCCACTCAAAGGTCTGGCAGAAGATTTGTTCCATTCAAATCCCCATGAATTGCTTCACTTTACCTACATCTGGACTAAAAATACTTAGCGCTCCATGGCTTTGCAGAATCTTCGGTGCTGTGGGGAGCAGACTCAGCAAGGACCAGCCCTGGGCTAGTTCCTCCCACCAGTGATTGCCAGAGGAAGCTGAACCCACTGGAAAGTTGAGCCAGAGGTGAAGAGGCTCTTGGTTGTGGGAGTGGCAGCTACCCCTGCTTTGAAAGTGAAGGTTTCCCCTCTTGAGTCTGAGTGAACTCTCTTCCTTGAAACACCAGATCCATGGTGACGCACCTGAGTTGCTCTGTGGTCAGGTTCCCTTTGGGGCAGAAGTGGAAAAACTGCCATTGGCTCAGGGAGTGAGACGGGTGGATCTGGGTCTATATTCCTTTTGTTTGGCTGAGGCACCTCTTGCCTTTCCTGCAAGACTTGAAAACAGCTTCCCTGAGTCTCTTCTTTCAGGTCATTCCCATAGCAGCTACCTCGTGGGGAGGGCCGAGAGAAAATAACAGCTCCAAAGTTACGTAGGGAGTTTCTATGGCTGAGAGTAGATCTGAATCTTGGTCTGCCCTTCCCAACTGACCCCATGGTCTCCCTTTCCTGGGCATGTTGGTTTTGAATTCCAGACATTGGCCTGGGTCAGGGTTGCAAGGATGGGGTGGGTTGACCATGTGCCCATGTCCTTCTGATCAGCAGGCAGGAGAGCAGCACACCCTGCAACAGCTACCCTCCCCTCCCCTGGAACCCAGCTGGGCAAGCACTTAGGGAAGGGATTCTTCCAGGGCATCCTACTTGTGATCATGCCACGGGCATTTTTATTTCAAGACACACAGCAATCCAATGTCTGGAGTGCAGACTGCACCCCTCTCAGGCCATGATCCCAAATCCCCTTGTAGATGGGTTGACCTGGCCTGCCAAGAGCTGGGCTCACTTGTAAGGAGGCTGGGAGGAGGAGCTGGAAGAGAATTTGAGCAGGAGCTAAGCTCTTGAGTGTCATTGAGTTATGAAAGAACAGTCTTGCACAGCTGACTCTTCTCTGTAGCAACCCCCTCCCCTCGCTGATCCAGGAACTCTTGCTCTTCCGCTACTCCACGGATTCTGACAAGTGCCCTTGGCCAAGGTTCAAGGGGCACAACGTAAAGAAGTCTTCTTTTTTAGGCAAGTGCAGGACCCGGATGCTTGAACTGGAAGTCAGAGCTGAAATTGCAACTGGGTCCCCTAACCCACTTCATACAAACTAACAATTTGTTTTAGCTTGTCTAGCATGTTCTGTGAACTTAGCCTGTATGTTAAGCTGCAACGTGGGGGGTGGGGGGAAGTGGCCTATCTGAAAAGTTGGACCAGTAACCATTTTCAAAGAGCACCATAACTCTATTGTTGTCTTGCAATGGGTTAGGCCATACTTCCCTTCCAACAATTCTGTTTGGTTGGTGGCATCCTTGGAAGACACACTTTGGCTGAATTGGGACCTTCTCAGCATTCTGCTCAATTTGCCCAATTGTAGCATCTTCAATTGAGGGCATAGAGCTCTTCATTGGACACCAGAGAATTTTGTAGATTGATTGATGATGTCAGTAAAGATCCAGTTCTTCTGATAAACACGTTCTTACATTTGGTCCATTGCAAGAACCTGTTTGGTCTGACATGTTTGCATCATGTTTGGTGTCTGCTAGAGAGAATGGCTCTTTGCCTTCTCCCCTTCCCCACCTCCCCCAGCTTGCTCTGTAGAGCCAAGGTCCACATGTACCGGGGAAATGAGGTGGGGTATAAATCTAAGTAAATAAATAAAATAAATAAAATGTACATGGGAAGCTGTTTGTTCAGTTGGCTGTGACCTTTTTATGGGGTCATTGGGCAAGCTCCCCCCAAAGAAGGCAAGAATAGGATACACACTTGGTGTGAAGAGAGTCAGGATGAGCATTGTTCTTTCTTTCTTTCTTTCTTTCTTTCTTTCTTTCTTTCTTTCTTTCTTTCTTTCTTTCTTTCTTTCTTTCTTTCTTTCTCTCTCTCTCTCTCTCTCTCTCTCTCTCTCTTTCTCTCTCTCTCTTCTTTCTTTCTCTCTTTTCCTCCTTAGGACTTCAGCTGTGCTCTCGGACACTGGCCTTGGAGGTGTCAGTGGGCAAGGCACCTGTTATTTACGCCAAGAATGGCACCAATGTGCTACTGCCCTGTACTTTCAACTCCTGCATCGGCATTGAGAAAGCCAGCTTCGTATGGAGCCACAATCAGACTGAAGTGCGTGGCCTGTGGTGATTGACACTGGGCAGGGCTGGGAGGGAGGCTGATGGGTTGAGAAGGCTGCTTGGTTTAAGGGTTACAGATTTTGATGAAGCTAGATTCCAAGCAGAAAGCAGAGACACTTACGGCACCTTGAAGATGAATGGATGTACAGGTAGTCCTCGCTTAACAACCACAAATGGGACCAGCAGCTCCATCATTAAGTAGTGTGGTCGGTAAACAAGAGATCATGTGACCATGGCTTCCGATTTTACTGCTACCTCCTCTGCTTGTCAGAAGCTGGCTAGGAAGCATGCAAATGGCAATCTGAGATAGTTCCCAAAAGCAAAGCTGCCCTGGTTGCAGGGGTTGAGGACCGATCATAAAGTTACTTTTCAGAGCTTTTGTAGCTCTGAATAGTCACTGAACAAGGCAGTTGTTAAGCAAGGTCTACCTAGAATATTCAGTTTATGAGATAAATTCTTTATTCTTTAAGGTGTCATGATCGTTGGTGCTTTTATGAATGACAATTAACAATTGAAGGTAGCCTTCATTTTTAATAAGTAGCAAGGAAAGGGATTCTTCCAAGCCATCCTCCACCTGGCCTGTCTCTATTTACCAGCCTTGCAGAGTCTGGTCTGGCCCTGGTCTGCTTGGATAGCAGTTCCCAGAAGCTGCAAATGATCAGGGTCCAGTTCTTGTGTTGTAGGGCTGGTGAATGAAGATGGAAGCAGTCTAGGTCCTCAGTCCTGAGAGGAGGCACAGCGTTCCCCCATTTCCCCAGAAAACAGGCTCCAAGTATGGAGGGAAAAGGTTGGGGCCCTTACAGAAAAGTCTGCATTGCCGGGAAGAGCAAGCATCCCACCATCTGTACAGTGTGGGGGGCGGGGGGAGAGAGGAGTGGGGATGGCTCCCTTTAGCTGGCCTCGGCCCTCAACCTCACTGCCTCTCCTTCTCAGCTCTTTGTGGAGAAGGTGCTTCGTGAGCTGTGCCAAGTAGTTCTTGGGCAGCAGAGAATTTCCCTTGGGAAATGGTTTTGAGAGCCATGCCTTCATTCCCTGCTCTTCACCTGCTGCAGATATTCAAAGGGGTCGTAAAGAACAAAGACTCCAAGCCAGAGCCTCATTTGGATTACAAGTTCAACCTTAAGCACATGTTGCCACCTGACCTACCACTCAGCAAGGACAACCGGGAGTTCAATGTTTCCCTCCTATTGCTTGATGCTGACTTTGAGGACTCTGGGCCCTACACCTGCTTGGTCAAGAATCCCAAAGAGAAGGATGCCAACCACAGTGGCACCTTTACTCTCAAAGTGGTTGTGATGTGTGAGTAGCAGCTGGGCAATGGATGCTGGCTTTGGTTTGGTCGTGCCCAGTTACAGGCAATCAACTGAGGCAGGACTGTATTTTTCAGCTCCACAGTTGGGGTAGTGGGAACGGGCTTCCTCTGAGCCATTGGCTTGCTGAGCTTGGGTGTGGGGAAGCCCGTGGCTTGAGGGTACAGGCACGGGGCTCCTTTCTCCCTGGCCTTCACTGCCTTCTCTGCCTCCACAGTGGAGAAGGTTGACAACACACTGACGCGGATCATTTTGTCTGTTGCGGGTGGCGTCATTGGGCTCCTCATCCTTATCATGGTGACCAAGAAACTGGTCCTCCTCTTCCTCAAGAAGACCCGGAAGCAGAAGTGAGTGTGCTTGCGCTATCTCGGATGGAATATGGGCAAGCCACGTGGCTGGCTGGCTCAGCCGCAGCCACCTGGCTCTCCAGACAGGAGGTTTGGCGTGGGAGCAGGCTCGGCTGGCCCTCCTGCCATGGCAGACTCGTCCAGGCAGTGGAGCTCCCCAGAGGCCTTCCTCCTGGATGGCATGTGGGGAGCAGCAGGCCCTGAGGCAGCCTCTGCTTGGGATCGCAGTGTGAAGCAAGACTGAGCTGGTTTGTTTTCTGTCCCCTGCAGGGAGTGCCTTGTGAGCTCTTCGGCAAACGAGAACACTGAGAATGGGCTGCCAGGCTCCAAAATAGACTCTAAATCAGCCCCAAAGGCCTGACTCCATGAAGTGCAGATCTCTGGGTTCCAACCCTCCAAGCTGATCTGCCGGACTCTAGCAAGGGCAGGAGAAGACCCTCTTTCAAATGACTGATGCTTGAGACACAACTATGTTACTCAACTGGCTGCAAGCAAGCGCTGCTTCTTGGGAGAAACTGCAGAGGCGGATGGCAAGCCTGGCATTGCTCATGTCTGAAGGGCGAAGGGTTCTGGGTGCAGGCTGAGCTTCGGTTTCGAGAAGCCCTGTAACTGCAGGAATGAAGTTAGATGGGCACTAGACCAAAGACCTGGTTCTCCTTTTGACAGTCAAATATCATCAGCATTGGGGGGTGGGTTGGAAATGCTGCCTCCCTCCCTCAGAAGGTAGAGGAGAAAGCGATGACTGAAGGGGCAGGGTGAGGAGCTGGGTCTGCTTTACCTGCATCTTGAAGCCAGTAGAGGCTCCTCCACTGAATATTGGTTTCTGGGATGCATCCCTCATGGGGTGAGAGGGAGATGGGCTTTGCTGGAGCAGTGGCCTAGTGGAGGCCCGGGGAGCCAAGTATGGTGTCCTTCTCCTCTTTAGTGGTTCTTGGGTCTTTCTCCAGGTCTCCTCCTGGCAAGACAGCAGAGCAGATGTGCAGCGATGACTCAAGAGACGGAAATCGGGTGGTGTCCTTTGCATGGTCTCATGGTTTCAGGCTGCCCTTGCTCAATGAGAAGCTGATGTCCAAGTGCTCTCCTGCCATGCTGCCGATTCTTCCACTCTGCTTCTCTTCTTTACTTGCATGCTCATTTCCTGGTCTCCTTGCCAGGGAGAGGGGCCTGCAGGAGCTGAGCTTTTTACTGGAGCATGGCAAGAGCAGCATTTCTAAGGCCTTATTACCCTCCTGGCCCAATTTAATACTCCATCTATAACAGGCAAGGAGGACCTGTCCTGTCTGCTGCCCAGGTGAACAAGATGCCGGATGGGCAAGATGCCAAGTCAAGATGTTCGAGGAGCAGCTGCATCCTGCTCACCCTAGTACCCCCTCCCTTCCCTGGCTCTCTGCAACTGGCAGCCATTCCCAGACCACCAGCCAGGACAAAGGATGCCCAGAGACTTCTTGGCCAGACTGTTTCCCCACCATTTATGGTGTTCCTCTGCTGGAGGCAACATCTTTAGAGTTTCTTATTTATTCTGAGGTATATTTTTTTTTGGGGGGGGGGCGCGGAGAAATCATTACCAGGTGTAGCTGTTACCTGTATCATTACCAGGGAGCTGATATCACCCCCCCCCTATACAAATGTCAACTACATTCACTACCAAACTTATGACATGTTCCCACCACCACCACCACCAATATATATATATGAACTCTTGCCAAATGCTCTTGTAAAAAAAACTTTCACAGCAAGCTGAATTGACTCCAAATGGTGATTGGGAGAGGATTCAGTCAGGAATCTCTGCCTATTGGCTGTTCTGAAAGATAATATGGCTCGCAAGTGACCTAATTGGGAAATGGGTTTATCTTAAATATTCCAACAGCACCCTGTCGTTTTCACCGTCTCTGCCTTTTCTCTCTCTTGTCTGGCTATAGATGGGCTATAGATGGCCAAAGGTCCATCAGCACTGGCTCTGCTTTTGCTCAGGGCTGCTCATCTTTGCTGGGAGCCCAACATTGTAGTACCAAAAATAAACCTAGCAAACAAAATGGAGGCTGTCTTCTCTTTGCCCAATCCCTTCAGACTCAAATTGACACACACACCCGGCCCCTGTCAGGCCCCTCCACAACCCAGTGAAGAACTCCAACCTTCTCTTCTTTCCAGCTCTGCTGGCCGCCAGAAAGGCTCCCTTTGCCTAAGGACAGGATGGACCCATCCAGGTACCTCGACAAGGACCTGCCCAGCTTCCCCAAATGGCCAGCCAATCAGATCCAAAGACTTCCTTTCTTGTAGCCCTAATAAAAATCTTGGCTGTCCTGCAGTTTGGGGCCCCTCTTTCTTGTAATGCAGACACTCAATAATCCTCGCAATAAACACGGTTCTCCCTAATGTTGTGCTTCTTATTTTCTATACTATATGCAAGTTAATAAAATTATGCTACTTATTCAAAATTATTTGGTTGCTTTAGGTGAGCCAGGACTGATCACAGCACACCCAAAAGACTACCCCACAGTGAGCAGATTTAATAAAATATAGTTCTTAAAGCAGAAGACCTATAAACCCAAGGGGACAAATGGGTGCAAGGAAGGAGAGAGCTTGATGCTTCTCATGAAATCCAGAATCCCTTTCGGAGGGACCTCTCCTCTTCCCTGGGACTCTTAAGAACTTTCCCACCTGGATGGGAGGCTCCAAGGCAGCAGGAGACCCCCCAATTCCCAATTGCTGGGAAAGAGCTTGGCCTTGGTCACCCCAATGCTTCTGGGGAAGCCCCAGTCCCTTCCTCTTGTCCGCCTCGGCAGAAGCAAGCTCTGAGCTGGTGATGTTCAATCCCTGTTGGAGAAGCAACTTGGCTCACATTGGATTCCAGCCAGGGCTCCTGCTCTTTTCAGCAATTAAGCCCGAGCTCTGGTAGGGTGGGGATGATCAGAGACATCTGGGAGAGGTACCCAGAGAAGGTCCAAGCCTCCATTCTCCCTAGCACCCTGTGCTGGGCAGAAGCTGCTGTTTGATCCCCCCACCCCGCCCATGGGTTTGGGTTGCCTGGGCAGCCAGGAGAAAGAGGTGGAGCCTCAGAGCAGCCTGGAGACCGGGAAGCAAGTGCGTTGCTAGGCAACTGTGTCAACTCCAAGATTAGCTCCTGGACCAGTCGTTGGGCTTGTGCTAAGAGGGTAGGCCTCAGAGGGAGTGCCTCCCTGCGCAGGAGGATTCCGGGATAGTCCCTGCAGCTGCTGTCGCCATTGCTGAGAACTCCCAGGGAGCACTTCCTTTAAGAGCCTCCTTGGCCAGAGCAAGAGGATCAGCTGACCTGCTGTAGGCAACCTTTGTGTTTTGTAATGACAGGTAAAGGTTTAATTTTCTGGGTTAGCTCCCCACCCCACGAGATACAGGCCCTTGAAGATGTACAGACAGGTGGGGGTGGAATCCCAGAGCTGTGAGAAATAGCAGGGTTTCCCCCTGGCTTCTTCCAGAGGTTTAGCATGGCTCTCCTGGGTGGCCCTGATGGGCGAAGGGCAGAGGAAGCAGGAGGGCTGAATGGGCTCTCAAGGGCTTTGGTTCAGCAGCCTCACCCTGGACCTGGTAGGTTGTGCTCCGGGGATTCTCTTCCTGCTAATGACGTTGGCTGTGCAAGGAAGTGTCGCCAGGCGGATTGTGTTCTTTGGGTCTCTCAACTACTTGGACGACAGAAGACACTTTCTCTGAGGGTGCCTTGAATTTAGGTGATGAAACTTTGGGGAGAATATGTGCAGAAATTCTGGAGGACTTGTGGTGACAGTTGTTCATCATCTTCTGCTTCAAATGGGCCAAGGAGTAGCTTTGTTGAGCAGGAGAAACAAATGGTAGACCTACAACAAATGTCTGCTGACAGAAGGCCGCCCCCCCCAGAGAATGTGCTTAGATTTTGCCCACCTTGGCAGGACAAAAGTGGCCTCAATACATCCCCTTGGGGGCAAGTCTATCTCGGAGGCTGCTCAGAAAAGAGCTTGCCCTACCTTGTCTGTAGAGATAGTGGTTGACTGGGCTTATCCCTTTCTGTTCTCTGCTTCTCCCCTCATGCCACATTCCCAAGCACAATTCAGGATACTGCCTGTAACCTACCATGTACAGCTAATACAATCCTTGGTTGTATAAACAGAGACATAGAATCAAAATCACACAAAGTAATGTACCGCTTTATAAATCTTTAGTAAAGCCACACCTGGAATACTGCATCCAGTTTTGGTCACCACATTACAACAATGGTGTTGAGACTTTGGAAGAAGTGCAAATAAGAGCAACTAAGATGATTGAAGGCCTGGAGACTAAAACATAGGAAGAACGGTTGCAGGAATTGGATATGGCCAGAGAAAAGAAGGTCTAGGATGATAACAGTATCCCAATATTTGAGAGGCTGCCACAAAGAAGAGGGGATCGGCTTAGGTTCCAAAGCACCTGAAGGCAGGACAAGAAACAATGGATGGAAACTAATCAAGGAGAGAAGCAACCTGGAATTAAGAAGAAACATCCTAACAGTGAGGACATTAACCAGTGGAACAGCCTGGCTTCAGACATTGTAGGGGCTTAATCACTGGAGGTTTTTAAGAAGAGACTGGACAGTCACCTATCCGAAATGGTATATAGGGTCTCCTGATTGAGCAGGGGGTTGGACTAGAAGACCTCTGAGGTCCTTTCTAGCTCTATTCTGATTGATTTAAATTTAACTTTCTGCCAGTATTTAAATAGTTTCAGTTGAGAAATATTGCAGAGTTCCTTGGTGGAAGCTCACGGATTGGCATTGCTGTCAGGCAGTCCGAGTGCCAGAAAGGCCAGCTGGGCTTGAATGAGTTTGAGCCTCTCCTTTGAGTGGGTGGCTTGTGACCTGATCCTTTGGGAGCTTCTGGGACGGGCTCCATCCGGCTCCACATGCATCCTGCTACCCCTTGAGGAAAGGGGAAAGAAGTAGGAGCACATGTCCCACTTGGAGCTGAGTCCTTTAGGAGAAGCAAGGCTCCATTGTGCTGTTTTGTTGCTACCTTGAGGATTTAGGAGACTCTAATTAAGAAAAAGGAGAGAGGGGCTAGGGTCTCCCACCCCACCCCCTCCTTCCCATCAGATACCGAAATTGGAAGCATCTGCTGCCCCCTTTTGGTAGGTGAAGGGATTGCTCTGGCAGCAGCAGGAGGCAGAAATCCACCTCCCCCAGGTTGCTTAATAGATGCCTGCCACTGAGGCTACACAAACTGGGAGGCCAATGGGTAGGAGGAGCAGGGCTTTAAGGGTGGTTCTGACAGAAAGACCTCTAACTGGCAGAAGGGAAAAGCCAGCCCTGTTAGAGGCGGGAAGGCTAGCTGGCTGGAAAGTGGGGCTCTCCTCTCACCCAAGGAGGGTGCCAATTGAAGCAAGCTGACCCCTTTGCCCCAATAGCAGCAGCAGCAACAGCAGCAGTGAGACGAGGGTGTTTGCTAGGCCAGAACAGCACTGCTCTCCCTGGGCAGCGACTTCACGTCTAAACTCTGGGGTTCTTAGAGGAATTTTTGGTTTAAGCTTTTATTATAAAAATGTAGTCACAATATTCTTCAGGGTGATAATAAAAACAATAGAAGCCAGAGAGTGAGATGCTTGAATCAAAATTAGGAAATAAACCATTAAAAACAACAAAAGAAAAAACTTGCATTAGGGCATCTGCCTTCCAAGTTCTATTATTCCCAGGAATTTCTGCATGCAAGAACATCATTGGGTGTGTGTGTGTGTGTGTGTGTGTGCTTGTCCTCTCTTTCCTCTTGGTTTTGTTCTCCCCAGAGTCTGACTTTTGTGGTCTCTTCTTTCATGGAGAACAGACAGGATTCTTTGGGTCTCTGCTTTTGGGGAGAAAGCGGGGGGAAAGGAGGAGGGAATCTAGAGTTGATGCTTGGCTGCAGCTCCCTGGACATGCGCCCATGGCTCCTGAGCACACCCATCCACTCCCACACAGAGGCTTGCGTGTGCAAACAGGAGTGCTTTCTACACTGCCCCTCCTTTTGGAGTTGGGTACCCCAGGCTCAAGCTGAAGGGCCTTTCAATTTGGCAACTGGTGTCAAACAGCCCTTTGCCCCATCTTCCCCAGACCGTACTATTTTATTTGCAGGAAGAGAGTCCATCAGCACCCTTGGTTTGATCCTTGGTGTCAGCCTCTCCCTCTTGATCCTTGGAGTTCTTGGCTACGTCCTGCTCAGGTGGTATCGGGAAGGACTCTGCTGGGACAGTAAGTGGGGCAGAATGGAGACATAGATGTAATGGCAGGGGAACTGGGGACCCTAAGACTTTAGGGACAATTGGCAAAGTAGGAACCTGCTTGGGGATATATCCTCATCTCAGATAGTGGAGAGCAACTGCGGCCCCATTGACTTATCACCATGGCAGACGGCTGACTCTCTAATGTTGAAGTCAGATTTTTAAGAATGTAGTCCAATTTTTGGACTGGGGTGAGGAGAACCTGCCCGTATCCTTATATTATCCTGCAGCTGTAACAGTGAACATGGGGGATCCTATTGCATGTGAGGCTGGTGGTAGTTAGCTGTGGTGGTTAGCTGTGCACGACACACAGAGAAATGGGAAGTATTTTTATTTTATTTATTTATTAAATTTGTGTGGTGCCCATTTCACCATCGAAAGTCAGTTCAGGGGGAAAGATTAATCCCTCCACACAGCATCCCCACCCCCAAGCTGCCTGGGCTTCTTCCTTATTAAAATGTTAGAGCCTTACAGAGGGACTCCATTTTCTCTTCTGTAATTTTTCTAGAGAAGAAGTCTTAAAGAATCTGATGCTCAGAATTTAACTTTCTGTCTTGCTTGCCTTGTTTTATTTCCTTTAGGGCCTAATTTTGTGTTCAGGTTTTATCACATCCGGTAAGTGCATTTCAGGAAGCTGCTTTGGGGTTCATAAGAGTTGCAATTTATAAAAAATGTTTCCTGCCTTAGAAGTGTACTTTTGTTCTGCCTGTTTATTTATTTATTAGATTTCTGTGTTGCCCATCTTGTCTTTTTTGCTTTGAGTCCATTGCTGATGCTCTTCTGTGTTTTATTAATTTATGGGAGTTGCTGATCACATCCTGGTTCACCTTGCCTGGAGATGGCCCTTGGAAGGGCAGAAAAAGGCAGCTGCAATCCCACCATAGGCCAGCCCAGGCAGCAAGCAGGAGAGCTGGGAGCCAGCCCTCCAGGAGGCCTACGCTGAGGGCTGGCCTAATTTACTCTTTGGAACCAGCTCTTTCCTCCCCTTGAATGGATGCATGTGCCTTCTGTAGTGTTATGAACCATAACACTAAGTCCACTGCCAACATGCTTCTGCCAGTTGATGTGTCTTTGCCCCCTTTAGCAACCTGAAGCCACTGGGACTGGAGCTGACTCCTCCCTTCACCATCAGTGGTTCCATGCATGGAGCAGGACTCGGCTATGGGCAATTTCACGAGAGGGACTGTAGGATGGAGACATGCATAAGTGACCATGAGGCTCTTCCAGCACCATCCTGGCCTAGTTCCACAGCTGCCATGAGGATCTGAAGTGCTTGGCAGCAGGAGGGTAAGATTTGGGTGTATTTGGGCAGCTGTGTAACCTTTTCCTGAGAGATGTGTGGACATCCATTGCCCCCACCCCTTCTGTATGGCTCCTTAGTACCGCTACCAGGTTGATCTGAAGGTGGCTGGCCAGCCAGACTCAGTGTGGGCTCTTCAATGGACCAACATCTGCCTGGAGGGAAGTATGTGCAGTGGAGTTCCTCAGGGTTCTGTCTTGGCCCCAGTGCTCTTTAACATCTTCAGAAATGACCTACATGACGGGGGGGATTGAAGGAGCACTCATCAACTGTGGATGAGGCCAACTGTGGGGGAAATTGCTAAAACTATGATAGACTCAAGATTCAGAACAATTTTGACAAATTTGAACATCAGGCCTAATCCAAGAAGATGCTGTTTGGTGGTGAACTTAGGCAGGAAAAAAACAGTCGGAGAAATACAGGACAGAGAGTATCTGTCTCAACTGTAGTTGACAGGAATCTAGGATGGACTCCTGCTTAAGCATATGTCAGCCGTGTGCAGCAGCTGCCAAAAAAGCCAAAGCGGTTCCAGGCTGCATCATCAGGAGGATAATATCAAGGAAGTGATAATACTGCTCTGTAATGCAGTGGTGAGGTCACCTCTGGAAGGCTGCATCCATCCAGTTCTAGTCACCATGATACAAAAAAGATGCTGAGGCCCTAGGAAGAGTGCAGGGAAGGGCATCAAAAGGAGCATAGAAGATAAATCCCATGAACAACAATAAAGAAACTAAGTATATTTTCAATAGCTTAACAAATGTCTAAAGAGATTCTCAATCATCCAGGTCAAATCTTTGCTTTTAAATGCTGACGGAGGGAGGGTGGCTGATCCCTGTTTAGGACAACAGGAACTCACCAGCCCTCCTAGCACAAACCCCACCCAGCCCTGGGCAAGAAGGTGGAAGCCCTTTTGAGGAACCTTGGCAAGGGCCACTTCCCTTCTTTATAAACATCCAATCTCCCCTCCCCAGGAAAGGGAGTGGGGAAGAGGCTCCATTCCCCAAAGTCTGAATTTACTGTCATGGAAATGTATTCTTTATTGTGCTGTGTTCAAAGTTTAATCCTGAAGGACCACATAACTAAACAATGTTTATTAAATAAGGCAAAAGACATTGGTAAGATAATTTAGCTGAGTTTAAAATAAATTAAATAAATAAAGTTGGCTTGTACAAAAAGATTCAAGGCTTCTTAAGATGATCTTTTTGTCTAGACTACTGTATTAACTACAAAAACCCTATCGGAAAGTTTGATTGTTGGTTTTACCTTAGTGGTTTCTTGTAAGCATTTCACATTGTCGGAATTGGGTGGCCATATAAATTCTTTAAATAAAATAAAATAAATTAAATTAAATAAATAAAGAAAGAAAGAATGGTCTGGGGTGCCCTCTTTAGGAAGTTTGGCCTGGGAGGACAGCTCTTGGGGAGCAGTGGGGAGGCAAGATTTAAGGTGAACTTGTGTTGAGCAGCCACTTGTCCTGTGAGTTGCAGAAGACCTGGGCAGCTGAGCACCGCCCCCTGTTGCCCAGCACCATTTCAAGCCAAGAGCAGGGTCTCTAACCCCTCCTCCTCACCCCAGAGTCCTCCATGAGATCGGGGTGTCTGAGCTCTGGCTCTTTCTCACTGCTTGAGTTCCTTCTTAAGGGAGGATTCCAGATAGGCCTCCAACGCCAGGCTCTTCCTATTGAGGAATGGCTGGACTTGGGCCTTTGCAGGCCAGGAGCATGGTTACTGCATGGCTTCTCCATCAGGGAAGTCGGCCAAAGGGCAGCTCCTGCTGATTTTTGGAAAAGTAAAAGAGGGCAGGAGGGAGGGATTTCTTAGAGAGAAATGGATGAAGCCCCATTCCGGGTTGCAGCTCTGGATGGCACCAAGGCACATGTTTACTAACAGTTGCGGAGGATCCAAAAATGCAGGTCTTGCTTCTGCTGGATACCTCCACTCTCCCTGCTACAGACATGTGCGCATTCTCTCGTGGGCTTTCTTGTGGGCAAGGCCCTTCCTTTCCTTTTCAGAAGAAAAGGGAGAATGAGCCATACCACAGCTGGTCCTTGTTTAACGACTGCCCTCTTTACCAACTGTTCAAAGCTATGACAGTGCTAAAAAGGTAGCTTTACAACCAGTCCTCACATTTACATCTGTCGCAGTGTCCCCACAGGCACATCCTTGAGATTCGAGCACTTTGCATCCAGTGGGCAGTTAACAATGATCACGGGGTCCCATGGTCATGTGGTCAACATTGGTCAGCTTCCTAGCCAGCTTAATACAAGCAGAGCCAAGGGAGAAGCTGGCAGTAAAAATGCAGGCCACGGTCAGAGGGTGGCTTGTTCAGTTACCAGATCACTTGGTGATGGAGTTGCTGGTCCCAACTGTGCTCATTAAGCGAGGTCTTCCTCACTGCCTTTGCTTTTGTTCCTGCCTTTGGAGCACCTGGTTTCTCCTCCAGGCTCACAGGCTGCTCTTTGGGAGAGTGCCCTTGTCAAGGTTGGAGCGATGTCCAATGAAAAGAAGAGGCAATCAGGACCTTTGCATCTGGGATCCCTTTTCCCTCCTCAAGACTGATTCCCAGTTTTCTGCAGGGTTCTGCCTATGTAGATCCTGGGAGGAGGCAGACCTCTTATATCCAGCACTGAGAAGTAAAACTCTGGGGATGGGATCCGGCTCAGCTGTCGCTGGAGGGGAAGTGGCAATGGAGGCTCAACCTCAGAGCTGACTCACAGGGCAATTGCTATGGTCCCAAGACATCCGAGGCCATGCTGTTTGGGAACTGCTCTTTCTCCTGGTCCACACGATGAAGAAAGTCCTTTGGGAGAGCAATCCCCTGTATGCGGGGGGGTGTTCCAAGGAAGGTCTGCTTCAAATAGCCAGTAGTCATACTGGGATGGAAAAGCGTCTCCCCATCCATGCTGGAGGGCTTCGGACAATCCTCCAGATCCAAAGGAGCCCCTGACTGTTGCTTGTATCCAGAAAAATGGGCCTGAGTCACGTCCTTGGATGGTGACCCCTCACCCAGGAGCAGTTGCTCTTTTATCCCAAAGCTGTCTGCATCTTTCTGCATGCCAGTCTTTTGACCAATGTCCAGGGTGAAATGCAGATTGTTCAGGCTGACAGAGGTTTCCTGCAAGCAAATGCCACTATCTGCACTGCAGCCGCTGCCTTCCTCCAGCCCTCTGCCCTCTTGCCACTGGCAGTTCTTCTCTGGAAGCACCGCTCCAGTGCAATGGCTCCCTCTCCTCTCCAGGTGTGCATGATCCTGTGAACCCAGGACAAACAGCTGCTGGATGGACTCGGTCTCCAGGTGTAGGATCATGTGGCTCTTGTTTTCCTCCATCAGTCCCCAGCAGAAGTTGTGCCCAAGGGGTGATTTCTGGTATGCAAAAGAAAAGAGGGGGGAGAGTCAGCTGCAGAGTTTCCAGGTAGCCCAGCTAGTGGTCATTCTAGCTCTTCCAGGAATCTCACCCAATGTGTGGCAGCACCGACCCTCTGGAACCAGCTCCCTGCCGAGATCAGGACCATCCCCACCTTGTTGGCCTTCCGCAAAGACCTGAAGACCTGGCTTTATCGGCGGGCCTGGAACTGACTACCTCTCCCTGTTGAATGTTGTTGATTGCTGTTTTAAGATTTTTCAATTGTATTAATTATTTTATTTTAATTGTTGTGAGCTGCCTCGAGTTCCCTTTGACCGGGGAAATGAGATGGGGTATAAATCAAAATAAAATAAAATAAATAAATAAATAAATATGAGAAATAAATAAATATGAGAAATAAATAAATAAATAAATAAATATGAGAAATAAATAAATACGAGAAATAAGCAACGGGAAGCGAGCTTCCTATAATCTTCTCCACTGTCCTCACCACTCTCTGTAGAGGCTTTCTGTCTGAGGCGCTGCCGCCACCAAGCCAAACAGGGATGCGAGCTAGTTAACGCGCGCGCAATCGTGCCTCTGTTAAAAAGCGGCCAGGATAGAAGGAGAAAACTGGTTCGTATTTATGACCGCTGCAGGTCCCAAAGGGTCACACCACCCGCTTTGGTGACCTTCTCACAAGCAAAGTCCGCGGGGAAAGCCGGACTCAACGAACAACCGGGTTGCTAACCTATCAACGTCAATGATTTACTTAATGACTGTGGCGGGAGAGGTGGGAAAATGGGGCAAAATTCACGGAACCCGAGTCTCGCTTAAGAACTGAAATTTCGGGCTCCCAATTTGTGGTCGCACGTCGAGGACTATCTGTATCGCGGGCACCAGTTGGCCAAAGGAAGCTCCGGACGGTATGGGTTGGAAACATGGGGAAGAGGCCTTCATCCTGCAGTGGATAGACAACAGCTAACATGATGACGATGATGATGACGATACCATATTCATACACGGTGTGTTCGTTGGCGTGGTGACGGTGTTAGATTTGTGTCCTGTTAACGATGAGTAAGGCCGACGGGTAGCATATTAAACCACCTACTAGCCGTTTTCCTGGGCCTCCTCACTTGAGCGGTGAAGAAAGGCTGGTGTCCTAGGAGACCAAAGATCTCAAGGACATTTGAAGGACCTCAACATCCTCATCACAGAGACCTCCTCACACAGTGTAAACAAGGCAGACGGAGGCACCTTTGTGTTGTCTACCCACACAAGATTTAGTGGCTCAACAAAAACTTGTTCTCTCACTTTGGTTGCCAGGCAACCATCGTATATCAGTGCCTAATGGTTTTATTGCACGTCTTACGCTGCATGTGTGCAACCTGACACACACAGACATGAACACACACAGACGCACATATACAGACATCTCTATCTATCATCTACTCATCTCTCACCTATCTATCTATCTATCTATCTATCTATCTATCTATCTATCTATCTATCTATCTATCTATCTATCTATCTATCTA
>JANHGC010004607.1:123911-138704 GCA_027560395.1 Boaedon fuliginosus | reverse complement strand
CAGCACTGATGATGTTACCTATATGTAACATGTAATGAAACATCTATAAGAAAACAACCAAGTTCAGAGAGCACCAAGGAAAGACACCTCCATTTCACTAATTAGACAGAAAAACTGATGGAAATGTCCATGTTAAAAAAGAAATGGGCTAGTCCAAAGGTGCCACCTGCAAAGGTAGTGGCGGCTGCATGTTGCGCTGGGAGAGACCCTCAAACTCACTGCCAGGAGGGCTTCACAGACATGTGGCATTTTTTCAGGAGACAATCAGATTTTTGGCACAGGAAAGTTAGATGGACCACCAGGGAACATTGTTGATAGCGCACCAGCACACTTCATGAAATATGGAAGGCATTCCCCTTGCAGGGCACAGAAGCACCCTCCACTCTGGGCTGGGCCCTTTTGCTACGAAACCCCAATTCTGTGCTTACCAGTGCTACAAATTACCAAAGCCTGGAATGCCAGATGGGGATTGCGACTCTCAGCTCTCTAATGCCCATCTCTCTTTGCCTAGGGTGACAGTGGTGGCCCCCTGGTTTGTCAGGACAGTAATCGATGGTATTTGGCTGGGGTCACCAGCTGGGGAACTGGCTGCGGCCAGCAAAACAAGCCAGGCGTCTATTCCCAAGTCACCAAGTTTCTTGGTTGGATATACAGCCAAATGGAGGTGAGAGGGTCCTTGCTCGCTTGCTTAAAGGGCTGTAAAGAAGGGAATTCAGGTGGCATGCAAAGGTTGGAAATGGGCATGGGGAGAGGCTAGGGCAAGAGGGACACTTGCATCCACTCCTCTGACATACTTGATGAAACATGGGGCGGAGGCAAGCTTAATTGAGCCCCCCACCTGATGTGGCGGGGGTTTGGTTTAGGCCTTGGCTGTACTTGGCATCCTGCAAGCTGCTCTCTGCGGGACGCACTGAGCCTAACTTACCTTTCCCAAGGAACACCCAAGCACAGAGCCTCCTTTCCCGTGGCAGCTATCAGGGAAGAGGGAAATGACTGTGAGTGGGAACTTCCATTCCAATTACACATGGGTGGAGGGGTGGCATCTTTCTTTCTCTCAGAAAACA
Source organism: Boaedon fuliginosus (assembly GCA_027560395.1). Classification (NCBI taxonomy): domain Eukaryota; kingdom Metazoa; phylum Chordata; class Lepidosauria; order Squamata; family Lamprophiidae; genus Boaedon; species Boaedon fuliginosus. The sequence continues at coordinate 137,640 of JANHGC010004607.1, read as the reverse complement.
GGGAGGTGGGGAGAAGGAAGCAGCCTCTCAGCTGCCTGGTGCTAGCTTGGGGCAGAGCACAGGAAGGTTCGCCTCCCAAGGACTGGGAGAGTGAGCTATTCAGCTGCGTCAAGGAGTCGCTGTAGATTTAAACGGCAGTCCTGAGACAGCAATACTGTTTAGGCAGTTACCATTAGCTTGGGACTTTGCTTAGCCCAGCAGCATTTCCCTCTTCCCTTTCAGCTTCAGTTTGCACTGGCTGAATAGAGGCTTGCTTGCTACTCTGCGCCCACAGTGGTTTGTCTGTTTCTAGGCTTGTTCAGGAATCCCCCTTTTTCCTGTCTTGCCTTGCAGAGTCAGACCCCCTAGAAGAGGACGACACCTGCATCCCTTTCTGGGGAAGCAGAACGAGCTCGTGAAGGTGAGGCGACTGCACCTTCTTGCCCTTGGGTTTCAAGGACACTGGTGGGTCAGGGGACAGCTGGGCTCTTCCCAATGTTCTCTGGGTCCCCCAGGCTGCTGTTGGAACCAGTTGGGGACTCTGGTTTGAAGGATGCAGATAGTGCTGAGGCTGGAGCCAACTGCTTGTCGAGACACACTGGGGCAGGATGGGATGGTCTAGCTCTGTGGGAGTGCCCTTCTGAGATCTGATCACCTGTGGCACCAGAGAGTGCTGACAGAACAGGGTCAGCTGCAACCCTTCCTAGGGCAGGATCTGGCTGGCAACACTACAGGCCCCTGGACACTGGACTCACTAGAAGAGCCGTCTGCCGCCTCACCACTTCAGTGCATCTGTCCCTTTGCCTTGGCGGCCTCCCCTACAGAAGAGAGGGAACTGCACAAGGAACACACAGGCGTAAATCACCCCTCCTGTTGACTTTCCACTCCCCAAGCACATATTTCCTTCCCTCTCTGAAGTCTTTTCCTGAAAAGGAACACCTTGTTTGATGAAAATAGAACTGCCAGTCTGGGCCTGCTCATTCTCCAGATTCCTTGCCCCAATCTGCTTCTCTGAATCCTGGCGGCAGCTGCCCCTTGCTGCCTCTTCCTCGCCATCACCTTCTCTCTCTCTCTCTGTCTGCGATGGGTGGGAAATGGCCTCTGACAGCCAAGCCGGAGAGGGTCTTCTTGAGCTCCACTGTCAGCGGTTCAGGGATTCCTTTGCACATTGGCTGGTGTTACAATCGGAGCCAGCCTGAAAGCCATTTTGTGTTTGTGCAGGTGTGTGTTAGATTAAAGGTTCTAAGACATGAGAAGCAGAGGAGGCAGAAGCGGCCCAAAGGTGCCTCTTGCCTCAAGAAGCTGTGGCCAGTGGTGCTCAGCAGAGGCCACCAATCTGTGTTGAGCCGGGCCCTCCTTCAACCGGATCATAAGAGACAGGCACTGACTTCTTCTGAAATCACATTTAAGTGAGGAATTTTAGGGTGTGACCTTTCCCCATCTGTGGCCAACCTAATGCATCTTATAAGCAGATGGTGTGGATGTAGCTCTCACTGTTCTGAATGCTCCATTTGGCTTTCTCCCCTGGCTTTGCTGCCACCCCCTTGATAAAAAAGACACATACTGGTCAAGGTACGGCAGGAGTGGGGAACGTTGGGACCCTGCCTGGACTTCTCTAGGCTGCTTGCCTGCCTCTCTGGCCACACACCTTCAAGTCCACCAGCTAGGTCCTGGAGAGCCGCAACAGACCAGCAGCAGGCACCACAATGTCAAGCTTGGGGTGTGGGAGGAAAGGATTAAAAGCAGCACAAAGAAGGACCCAAGCAGTCAAGCAGCACCCCAGTTCACCCTCCTGTTGCTTTTTGGACCTGACAAGCAAAGGCAGAGCCTCTGCGTGGAAAAACAAAGATACGCCTCCAGGACTGCAGAAATGGTTTTCATAGTCTCTCTTCTTTCCCAATGAATAGTGGAATTCTACTACCCTCTCCTCTGGGGAGTTGGGGTCAAGAATAGGAGAAGGAAAGGGGTCAGAAAGGACCCCAGAAACCAAGGCTTGTAAAGGAAGGGCAAAGCCAGGAGAGAATGCTGGGCTTGTTCTTCCGGTTCCTGCAAACACACATTTAATCATCTCTACAAATCAGGAGGTGACAAAGCCCTGCATGAAACTCTGGGATGAAACTGCTTTAATGAAGAAAATGCTGCTTTCCCACTCCCTGCTCTATAGACAGGGCTGACTGGGGAGATACGGGCAGTGTTGTGCCCACAGGGTGGGGGATGCTGTGGGCAGGGCCAATGATTGGCTGCTCCAGCTGCCTATTTTGCATCACCAGGCAATGGGATAATCCAGGTGACAGGTGGATTCAGGCCCACCTGGAAGCTATAGTTCATTGACTTGCCTGGTTGGCTCAGTGGCACCTAGGCGATGTTCTGCCCTATGCCAGAAACAGATGATTCTGAGCCAGTTTTAAAAACAAACCCCCTTTTTATTTCACGAACACGAAGGGTTCAATGTTTAGTCCTGGGAGCTTGCCAACTACTCAGTGCAGACTGCCAAGGTCAGAGATAACGTTTATCACAGGCTCACTTAAACGTAGAGTCTGTAAAGCAATTAGTCCAAAACTGATGCAGACAAAGACCCAAAAATTAATCCACAAGACATGATTCAAAGCACAGAAACAGGATACTTGATCGGATTGTAATAAGTTGTTCTCTGCAAAAGGCCCCTTCCCATTTTTAACCTTTTATGTCTTATGGGGATGGCCATTCACCAATTACCTGTGGCCCCTTTTCTTCCTCTGCTGTTACCTGATAATTAGTCTGCAGCTGCATTCACACACACTAATCATGGGCTCTAATTGCTCTGCTCTACTGCTATCATATGCAGACACCCCTTGACAGCTTGTAGATGGCCCGGACTCAGGTACAATTTCCTCTGTCAGCCCTTCCCCTGCATCCAGGTCTGGCTCCAGTCTACTTCGGAGTCGGACTCAGCTACCAGCTCCGCAGCAAGCTGGGAGCCATAGCAGGTGAATTAACCACCACGCACTGGTTGGGGCTGAAGGACCCCCTTCTTTGGCTGCTGGAGATTCCAGACCACTTCCCAGCCCAGGCGCTGGACCCCGCAGGGGGGCTAACTCAGGCCTCCCCACTGTCAGACAGCACAGCTGGCAACGGGACTCAAAAATCTAACTTTCTCTCTAGGCAGAAAGCTGCCTCCCTTGCTGCTGCCCCCTCCCCGGTGCAGCAGGGGAGGCCCCAGCCGCAACAGTTCCCAATGAAGGGAAGGCTACGTCCCGCCCCCTAGCCTTGCTCGGGAGCCTCGGCTCAGGTCTGGGCGAGGGGGCTCCCAGCGCGGCCGCCCGTGCTGACATCACATGCGGAGGGGGAGGGGAGAGACCCCCGACCCCGCCCGGGCACGTCGAGCGCAGCCAGCGGCCGCCCGCTTTTCCTCCGTGCGCGCGCTCGGCTCTCCGCCTAGCGCCTGCCTTGCTCCCAGCCGAGCGCGGCCATGCCCGAGCCCCTGGCACGCCCAGCCCTGGCCAGCTCCGAGGGGACGCAGGCTTGAGCCGAGCCACAGCCGGGAGGCAGGAGACACCCAGCCTGGTGCGCGGCCTTTCCCTCTGCGGACGCCTTCGGCCCGGGAAACCCCCCGGGGGGGAAGGTAGGCGAGACGGGAGGAGCCCAACAGCCTCGCCCTTTCCCACCCTCGGCAGCTCGAGGGCTCCGTGACTGGCTGTCCGAGGTGTCCGCTCGGCCCTCTGGCGGGCGGGGCCCGTCCTTTTCCCGCGTCCGACCGCCTTCCCTCCGAGTGCGCAGCCGGTGGCGCGTAGGACTCGGGAGAGGCGCTCGGCAAGGGGAGGGGGCCGCGGACAAGAACACCTGCGGCTCCACTGGGAAGCGGCTCCTGGGCACGTGCCGGCTGCCGTCGGTCCGTTTGTCGGGCAGGGGCGGCGGACCGGCGGCTCTTTCTCGGCGGGGGGACGGGGACGCCCTTCTTCCGCACCCCGCCCTGCTGGCTTGCTGACGGCGCCCCCCTCCCCCCCTCCAGCCGCCCGTCCGGCGTCCTCCCCGGCCCTCGGGGCGCCGGCGCGCGCGGGTCTGTCTGGCTCGCCATTGGCTTCCCGGTTGCCGGGTCAACCGCGGGCTGGCACGGCGCTGCTGCCGAGGGGTTGCCTGGTTACCGCCCCTCTCCCGCCGTGGAACGCGAGGAGCCTCGCCGGGGCCGCCACGCCCTGCCCGTCTGCCACGCCGTGCCGTGCCCGGCGGGGAACCGCGCGCTCTTCCCTGCGACAGCCGGGCCGCCGCGGCGGACTCTCGCCCGCTCCTCTCGGACGCGCCTCGGCTGCTTGCGCCCAAAGGGCTGCGAGGGGCGGCGGGCTGTTTGGCGGGCGGGGCGCGCTTTGTTTACCGCCGCCGCCTTCACGCGCAAAACCTCTCGCGCAGCCCCTTCCCAGCGTCGCGCAGGCGCAGCGCTGGCCATGGCGGGGCGGCGGGGGCGGCTGGCTTTTAGCTCTTCTCTTTATTTGGAAAAGAACCCGCGGCCCCCCTCGGAGCAGCCGGGAAGCCTTTCGCTTGGATGCCTGACCAGAAACGGGCGGGCCGTTTTGTCGGGCTCCGGAATGAAAGCGAACGGAGGGCAGGCGTGCCTCCCCGCCATAGGCGCCGCCCTTCAAGGGGGCCCAGAGGACGCCTGGAGGGTGGGGGAGAAGCGGTCAAGGTCGTGCCGCTCGGCCCGGCCCAGAGCTCTCTCACTTCCCCCTGGGCGGTTGGGCTTGCAACCCTCTCCTGGGGGCGGGGGTGGTTATTGCAAGACCACAACCCGAAGGGTGGTTGGCATAGTTCAGCGAGAGAGTGGGTGAGATTCCGCCTTCCTCTCGGGACTCCTTTGGTCTTCGCCCACGGAAATAGCTGTGGGGCAGCTCAGGGAGAGTTCCCACGCACTCCCTTCTGCATTGGAATAATGCCAAGAGAGAGGCAGTAATGGCTGAGAGATGAACTTGCTTCAGACGTGACTGGCACTCTGCCCTCTTTACTGTGCCCAGAGGACCTGAGGCCCACCAGCTGCCACAATTCTTGAAAGCACAGTATGATTCGGACCCCTCTTGGCCAAAGGAAGGGGAGGGAAGACATCTGGTCAGAACCTGGCAGTGCTGTCCCTTCATGAAGCGTGCAGAGAGGTGGTCTCCTAGCTGCTGACCTCTGCAGCACTGCTTGCCAGGCGAATGAACAGGCCCTACTTTTGGGGGAAGGATGCCTCCATCAGGTTGATCAATCTCCTGGTTTTGGAATAGCTGCATGTGTGCAGTAGTTAATGCCAACTGTACAACAGATTTTTAATCTGCTTTGTGATGGTTTGTGCATTGGCTTAAGAGGGCTCTTTGGTCAGGGATGGGCAAGGGATGCATCACCACCCCTGGGTTGGGAAGCCACCTTTCTGGGTCTGCCTGTTAGTCCAGGTCCAGAGGGAGTCGGCTGCATCCATCTGGGTTAAGTACTGTGACAACTTCCCAGAGAATGACTGATCGTAGCTTATTCAGCTCCCGTGGTTCAGTATGTTCAAAATGCACTGGCTTGCTTCAGCCAACCTTGGTTAACAAAGCAGTACATGGTCCTTTGCTTTGGTCTTGAGCTGGTTGGACCTTGGTTGCCCCTCAGCGTGATCATTTTTCTAGGATATGATCACTTTGTGCGGTGGGGGGAGAAAGTTATCTGGACGAGGCCTTTCCTTGTTGCCTCGCTATCCATGATGTCAATCGGTTAAAATTGGGACAGAAACTGCTGATGAGGACTGTGGTGCCTGAATGATGATGTAAGGTGTTTTGCTGACTTATACCACATATTTGTACCCTGATTTTATTTGTACAAATATTTTTACAAATGCAATCACTCAGGATGACGAACATATCAAAAATACCTTCCTCCTATTTTTTTACACAAGAACCACTTGTGAGTTGGACAGAGAGAGATTTGCCCAAAATCACCTAGCCGGCTTTCATAGCGAAGGCCAGACTGGAACTCAGTCTCTTGCTTTCCACTACTTGACAAGGAGACTTTCTTCTCCCTCTTGCTAGGACTCCTGCAATGGAGTCTCCCGTCTCCCGCCCCGATAGGTCTGCAGACCTACCTCCAGAGAAGCCAGAGCTTCGAAGCCTCTGGAACAAGACCCTGAAAATGCTTCTCTTGGTTGGTTTTGGCTTCTCCTGCAGGGTCCAATCGGAGTTGGTCACTGGGACTAAACATTTATTCCTCCAAGCTTTCATACTGGGGAGAGAGAAGTTCGCAAATGAATATATGTGTCCAAGCATAATGTTGCAGGATCCAATCTGGATCAATCACCGGGACCACAGGTTTAGTTTTCTGAGGTTTCGGACTTGTCCTGGAGCCCATCCTCGGAGAACTTCTCTCTAGCAGAGGGTGTGCTTTGGGCTATTCTCTGTGTGGGGTATTTATATGGTACCTGGTTGTGTGTGGCTTTTCTGAGTTCCCCAAGGATGGGTTCCAGCACGAGCCAAAAAGCTTGGAAGCATAAACCTTTGGTCCCAGTGACTGATCCAGATTGGGTCCCGCAACATTATCCTGGGACTGCTATATTTGCCTGCATTTAGAAGTATCTTCTCTACCATGCCGTCACATGCCTCCTATTCCTTCTAAGGGTGAATAAGTTACCTAGACCCTGTTGGAGCCCCACCTCCTGACAACTGGGGTTGCTTGGGAGGTCTGTGGCAGCTCCGTGATGAAGAAAAAGGAACATTTCATACAGCTGAGGAGAGATTTCTTAATGATTAATTCTGGTATGCCAAGGAGAACCCATGTGCCGTTTCATTTATGTGATTAATGGCATAACGCTGTATGTGGGGTTCAAGAGTGCTCCTAAACGTTCAGTGCACCGCTGGAAAGAACCGGCCATTTAGGGCAACCTGCAGCTTCTGTGAGGTTCTGGAGCCTGCTTGGGATTGGGGATTCCTCTTGGGATTCCTCTTGCAGACAGGTAACCAAAAATTGTGTTACAAAATTTCTTGGAGCAAATCCCCATCATTTCTTTAGAATTGTGAGCCAACTGGGACAAGACAAGAGACTGCAAAGAGACCCTATTATGACAGTTCACTGTTGGGATGAGGCTCTTTGCTGGATTGCATTGTTTCATTTCCCCCAACATAATTTTTCTCATTAATATAAAAAAGTTCCACTTTCGTCTTGTTTGTCTACATAGCATTGTGGTCTTCGTTTGAGATGGACAGCATTGTTTCCTCCCTGGCCACCTCCTGGGCACACAAAGGTTGTTTCCTTGTTTTCCTGATGAGGAACTCATGGCCAGGGATAGAGGAGAATGCAACCCTGACCTGCAGATTTGCTGCTACTGTTGGGTTCTTTGCAGCCTCCGAGTCATGGTATGCTTTGCTCTTAAGTGGTGATGGTGGTGGTGGTGGTGATGATGATGATGATGATTTGACTATTCCTGGTATTGTGTTTTCTCAATTTGAGCACTGCTTCCCTGACTATGAATTGATAAATGCCAAAGTCTTTAGGATTTAATCTGTTGCTCTTTCTAGATTCTTGAGCCTTTCCAGCCCTTTCCCTGGGATCTGCAGGGGATCCCTTCCCTGCATCCGTGTTCTGAGGAACAGATTCTGATGGTGGCAATCAGTGTCTGGGAATATAGGTGTTTTTATATGGGAGGAACCCTCAGACTCACATCTGACTGTCATGGTGTAGAATCACTAACCCAATTTATACCGATAATAGAGTGAGGATTATTTTAGGGCTTTGCATACTTTCCCCAGCAAAGACTATGAAGGTTGGTTTGGTGTTCAATAAGGACATGACACAGAACACTGTTTTGAGTGTTGTTTCGTTAATCAAAACCTGTTTGTTTATTACAGGTAGTCCTTGTTTACAGACTACGCATTTGGCAACTAGTGCTGAAAAAACAAATTTATGCCCAATTTCCAACCATTTATGACCTTCACAGCAACCCTCAGTCTCGTGATTTCTATTACATTCAGTGCGCAACCTGGGTTTTTCTTGTTTTTCTTTCCTTGAGGAACAGGCCAAGGAAGGGCTTGCAAGAGAGTAATAAGCTGCCAGCACATTGCATGACTTTTGATAGGTACTAGAGAGTAATCAGACACTCCAGCGCTCCCGGGGGCGGGGCGGAGGGTGGGGGAAGGAGCATAGGAGGAGGCAAACAAAAGCAGAAAGTATGAAACTGACTAATCTTGTCTTTTTTCTGTCAGAAAGCACCTTCCCAGCCATTGATTTCCCACATAGCCACCTCTTTGCTTAGCATTAAGAGTTGCTGGTCCCACCAAGGTTGTTAAGCGAGGACTACCTGTAATAAGATGTTGATGAAGGTCTAGTCACTTCTGGGGGCCCTCGAGGATTACCACAAAGGGTCCCCAAATGTCCTGTTGCGACTGAGCTGTTCATACTTTCTGGGAACCGTTTCGGAGGATGGGGTGAACATCGGAACAGAAGCAGCTCCTTCCTGGACTGGACGTCTGCCCATCAGCCAACGGTCCCAGGAAGCCCCGCAGTCCCCAAGCAAATAGCCTCAGCCAGTTTTCCCCAACCCTCATGAATCAGCGAGTCCTGTTTTAAAGCCAGAGAAACTCTTACCCAGCATCACACCTCATGATAGCCAATTCCAAAATTTAATTATGTATTGTGACCGGGGAAGAGAGGCGGTGTATAAATCTAATAAATAATACTAATTGTGTAAAAAAAATTGAAAGTGAGATGGGTGGTACCTAAATCTGACAAGCAAATAAGAAATAAATAAGAACAACCTCTGAAAATTTTAGCTTTTGTGGCAGTCGTGTTTACACAGCCCACTACTTTCCCCCAATTGTAAAAGCACATGTTTTAAAGAAGTATTCCCTGTTTTCTGCTAGAAACTGCAATAATGCAGATCTTTTGGCTTCCTCCTTTAGCTTCCAACATGAGCTGCCTAGGGGACTTCAGCTATGATTCCCCCAAGGTTTCTGGAAGAAAAACAGCAGCAGCCTGGAAGGATGGAGCCCTGGGTGCACTGTGGTTAGATGTGCAGTATTGCAGGCAAACTCTGCCCACAGTCTGGAGTTCAATCCTGATGGGGCACAAGGTTGACTCAGCCTTCCACCCTTCCAAAGTCTGTAAAATGGAGATCCAGATTGTTGGGGGCAATAGTTGACTCTGCAAACCAGCCAGAGAGTGCTGTAAACCACTGTGGGGTGGTATATAAGTCTTAAGTGCTATTGCTATTGGTAGTAGTATTGATTTTAAGAAATGTCAGACTACTTTTATGAACATCTCCCCTGATGAAATGTTCCAGAGCAATCAAACATTCACCCATTCCTTTGTGCCAATTTGGAAGAGCCTCTCCACCAGCAATCGGCACCCAGATGAGCATGGATTAATTCCAAGATTAACATCAGACCAACAATCAAGTAAACAATACCCCAATCAAGAAACTTATCAAACAAGCCAACAATTAACAGCCCAACCAAACAATCTCGTAAGACTTCTCCCACTAAGACTTGATGGGCAAGCCACTAAAACATAAAGAGAGCAAATTCCACTCCTTACTAGTATCAATGATGTTACCTAGTTTGGGTAATGAAACATCTGCAAGAAAACAACTGAGCTCAGACTTTGCCAAACCTCCCTCATTTTAACCCTGACCTGCAAATATTCTTCATTGATTCATGCAGAATATTGCATGGCCTGCTAACTCTTGTCCTATAGAAGCCTGGTAATAGGGAAGGGAGAGTCAGATGAATAACTGAGGCAATTGAAGGTTGTTGCTGGGTTCCCTTTAACCACCTTTGGAATGGTTTGGGTCCCTGCCTTGCTGAGCCAGGACACTTCCGATGGGTTGAGGCAAAGTGAGGAAAAATGGCTGGTGGTGGAAATGCCCTGCTCTCCTGCAGCATCTGAATGGCAGGAGAAGAAAGCCAGGTGCCCGCCCTGCGCCTGGGATTCTCTGCCAAAGAGCTCCCCTTGGCCTGAGCTGCAACCGGGTCTGTCATGATCCAGCCAGGCTGGTTTCTTACCAGGAGAAGGTGGCACAGAAGTGAGCTGTGTGGAGAGGAAATCCCAGTTCTGTCAGCTGCAGATGATCCAAAACAGAGTACCCACATGCAAAGTGCAGGATTGTGAGGAGATTTTGGAAAGTCCACCTGATAGCTTGAGCCCAGGACCCCTGACTAGACTTCTCTCCTGCCCTGGGTCCCCAGGAAATGGGTCCCGGGGCTGCCTGATGGGCTCTCTCTCTGTCTCCTGCAGCGCAGCCACGATGGGAAGCAGCCTCCTTTTTCTCTGCTCTTTCCTGGTCCCAGTGATCTTGGCAGAGGGTATGTATAGCTTGTGGGGGTGGGGGGAATGTGCCCCCCCAGGGTCTGTGCCTCAGCCTACTCTTGTGGCAACTGCTGGGGTGGAATAGATTTGGCTAGTTTCCTTGCATGCCCTGGGAAGTCAGAACAGCAGGTTGAGGTCCAGGATCCGGTCCTCTCTGGCTGCGTTTGTTGGCACATGCAGAGGGGGAAGGGGACGGGGAGCGGGAGGACTTGGATCCCTTCTTGCGGGCATCCCACAAACTGCCAGTGTGGGTGTTTTGTTTGCTCTTTCCAGCGACTGAGCAAGAGAAAGAAAAGGATCCCTTCAACTATGGTGAGACACAAACACCTTGATTTGACCCTCTCCAACATTTCTGACCATTGGTGCCCCTTTGGAACTGCAACCCCACTTCCCTTTGGTCTCCCCCTCCCCCCCAGACTACCAGACTCTGCGGATTGGCGGCCTGACCTTTGCTGTGGTTTTCTTCACGCTCGGGATCCTGCTGATTCTGAGTAAGTGAACTCCGGATTAAGGGCAGGAATGCTGATTGCCAAGAGCCCGGCCTCCCTGGTGCAGGAAAGGAAGGCAAGTGGCGATGGCCTGCCTCCCCTGGGTACTCTGGCCAGGGTGAAGCTGTGGCAGGAAAGGGGGCCCAGTGGATAAAGTTTCCATCACCCCCTTTGTCCACACCAAAAGAAAGAGATGGAAATGGGAAGCAGCTGACGACTACATCCCTTGGACTGGGGCTGCCCAGGTGGGCTTTGTGGGTGAGGACACAAGGTGCCGCTGGCTTTTCTCAGGAGGTGCCCGTGCCAGACCTGCCCTTTCTTGCCCAATGGAAGAGGAAGGCCAGTGGTTTGTGCACAAAGCAGCTGCTTTGTCCGGTTCTCCCCCCCCCCCCAACTCAGCATCTGGTCCGCTCTGCGAGGGTGGGAGACCTTGCCAAGAGAGTCCTGGACAGACAAAGGCTTCTCCAATGTCCCCCACCCAGGGCCATCTCCTCTTGCCTCACTGTGCCGTGTCTTTTCCCCCAGGCAGGCGATGCAGGTGCAGCTTCAACACAAAGGCCAGGTGGGTGAGGCAGCATTGCTTCCTGGCTGTCCTTCTCCCCGTTGCCGCCCTGGGGAGTGGGAAGGTGGTGACGCCTCCTGTCTGCTCTTGCTCTGCAGGACTCCTGGTGATGAGGAGGTGCAGGCTGAGAACATGATTGCTTCAAACGGTAAGGCTTGGCCATACCCTGCCCCCATTCAGGGGAAGGGTTTGCAGGGCCCATTCAGTCTTCCACCTGCCCCCCCCGCCCCGCCCCCCGCTTATGCCCTCACCTCAATGCCACTTGCTGGAGCAGGAGAGGAGCCTGGGGTTGTCACGTAGCCTGGAAAGTGTGCTGCATTTGCACAGAGGGCGGTCTGGCCTCCTCGAGGGAACTTCCCCTTTCCTGTGGCTGGGAGGGAGGGACCGGGCCCACCAGAGTGGCCCTCCTGTATGGGCCATGGGAACTTGATCTGTGGGAGAGAAAAGCATCAAAGATGTTTTTTGCAGCAGCATCGGCAGCACCACAGAAAGCAGAGAACTGAAGTTAAGGTGTGCAGGTGAGTTTTCAGAAAGGGAAGAGTGATGTGGGAGGGTGTTGAATAGCAGGAATGGAGCAAATCTTGCCAAACTGAAAATTCAGGGACTGTCCTGAGAAGGAGAGAGGAGCAGCTGACCGAGAAAACCTGGGTGGACAAAGACAAAGAAGCCTGAACCTTTTGGGAAATTTGCATGAAAAGTGATCTTTGCTTTCTCTCAAGAGTGGCTACAGTTGGCAAGCTTTTGTGAAATGGGACTCTTGTTTTAAATTTTAAACGAGATGTACCTTCATGTGCTGCAGAGGGTCTTTGTTTTGCCACTGTCTCCTTCTCTTCTTCAGCAAAGGAGACCTGACACTGGACCAGTAAATTCCAAACGCAAACCAGATGAAGGGACATGGAAGTGATGGCCCCTGGTCCTCCAAGGGAATGTTGACATTTTGGTGTCAATGTTAGCCTGTGCCCTGGAAAATCAGTCCTCTGCTTAACTATTCCTCACCAAATCCTTGTCTGATTGCATAATGTTCATCTGTCATTACCATGGTTGTGGCCTCGATGTCACCCTTGTGCAACTATCTCCTCTGTGACCCCCCCTCCATGCTGGTTTGATATGCTGACCCTCCCAGGTGAAGACCTGGCTGCTTCTGCCTTGATGTGCACAAAGGCTGTGGCTCCCACCCGCCCAGGTGAAACACGAGGGGAGGACAAGGCCCATGGGAAGAGACTGGACCGAGGAAAGGGAGTCCAGGACCTTGGCAGTAGTGGCCTCCCTCCCCCCAACCTCTGGCCCTTCTCCTCGCCAGGTGGTGTCTGGGTCCCTCCAGAAGCTGCTTGTCAGCAAGGCCATAATGTCTCTGATGTCAGCCAGCCACAGGGCCAGAAAGGGAGTTGGAATAGGAGGGGCACTTCTCAGAAGTCTTCACTTGGCCTCCCCAGGAGGGAAAGAGGGGAGTCTGGCAGCAGACCTTTTTCTTGGGTGGAGACAGTGCCAGGGGAGGGGCAGGTATTTGCTTTTTTGCAGGGCCTTCGGGGTGGGTGGGCTGAGGCGATTCCTGTTACCATTGACTTGATTTGGATAGGCATTAGTTCTGCCAGGCTCACACCCCTGCGTGTTGCAGCACAATATCCTGCAAGATTTGGGTGCCCTGGGGTTCTTATTCTAAAGTGCTTGGCAGAATTGGCAACAAGTCAGCCCAGGAAAGAATGAGAAATTTAGTTCCAAGACGGTTCCCATTGGAAGCCCAGAGAGCAGCAGAGGCTCTTCTGGATGAGGGTGGGAAGTGGGTTTGGCCTGACCTTAATGCCCCATTCCCTAGCCCTAGAAATGCCCCCCCTCCCAAATGCAGAAGGCTCCCCTGGTCACTTCTCATCTTATGCAGCTACCTAGTCAGATACCACCGGTTGAGAAGAACAGAAGAGGCCATCCTTTTCCTTCTTTCCCCTCCCCTTCCCCAGTCTTGTCTTTGCTGTGGTTGCCACACTTTCTGTATTGCAACGTGACTATTGTCTCTGTAGTGTGCAGTAGGTAACCATTGAAAACATCTGTGTATAAATGTAATTTCAAAACCCAAGCCATGGTTGTGCATTCACTTGGTGTAGGCTCCCCTGTCGTCTGGCTATGATAAAGGACTCCCACATGTTTGTGCTGTATCTCAACTCAAGAGAAGCATCAAATAAAATATTGTTTCTATTTCAGTGCCTCGGTGTCCTCCTGCAGTGCATGAGGGGTCCTTAGGAGGGATCCGTGGATAAGGAAGAGTTGGGTCTCCGGCACTTCCGGTGCCTGTGGTCCCTTCAGCCCAGGCCCTTTTCCTCTTTGCGAAGGAGAAATGCAGCTGGGCAGCCTCTCCTTTTCAGCAGCAATGGCTGGTTATCTATTTCCCACCCTCCCGCTCCCTCCCTCCCTGTCTCTTCCTCTTCTCCTCTCC
>JANHGC010004607.1:108438-120511 GCA_027560395.1 Boaedon fuliginosus | reverse complement strand
AGGAAGGAAGGAAGGAAGGAAGGAAGGAAGGAAGGAAGGAAGGAAGGAAGGAAGGAAGGAAGGAAGGAAATTTTGCCCTTTCATAACCAAAATAGCTTTCTTTTCCTGTGGTTATTACTGCTTCATGATCCTTCAGATCATCTACGTCAAAGCTGTAAACACATATTTTGTTCATCTCATTCTCTTTGCCTTATTTTTCTAAATCATAAAACAGCATCACATGTCTATAAAGAAACCTGATAAATGAAAAAATAGCTTTTGTCCCTGCTTCAATTTCTAAGTTCCTCCAAAAGGCAATCTGAAATAAAGACTAGTCCCAGGGATTGTTGTTTCCGCTTAGAGCAAGAGTGTCCAACATTGACAACTTTAAGACTCATTTATTTATTTATTTGTTTGTTTGTTTGTTTGTTTGTATTTATACCCCGCCTCATTTCCCCTGTTAGAGGGAACACTAGGCGGACTTCAACTCCCAGAATTCCCCTGCTAGCCTGGGGAATTCTGGGAGTTGAAATTTTAAAGTTGCCGAGATTGGACATCTCTGACTGAGAGCTCGTATTCATGTATCTCCCATCTAAATTGATATAAGATGGCAACCCTGACAGTGTCTGATGAAAGCTCCATCTGTTTTTATGTGGACTACAATATATTTAAGAATGAGTGGCACGTCAATCATTATGGTTGCCATCTTGACTTTCTTATCCAACCCTGTGGACACTTCTATGTTTCAGCTACTCCAGCTGAGGGTCAGTCATTTTTTCTCTTAATTTTCCTGCTCTCCTAATATGAACTGCATTTAACTTTTTAGGTGCAGGTATGGATATTTAAGTGTTCTGACCTAGGCTTCCAAAAAGCACAAAGTCGGCTCCTCATCCCGATAAAACTCCTTTTATTTAGTTTCAGGTGAATTCTTCTCCAGCAAAGGCTCAGCCAACAGTCTTTCAAGAGTGTTCACAGCTACAGACCATTATCAGGCTTGGAGAGCTGCCAGGCTGATATCTTCCAAATGCCACTCTGTAGCAGACAATAGTTGGGAAGTAATCAGGAACAGATCTTCACCCTAATGAATTGAACTAATTGTCTCCTGAAAACACCACTCCCCTTTCACTTCTCTTCATTCCCTATGGGAGGGGCCATTCACCATCCACCTGTGGCTTTACTCCCAAATCAACCCTTGTTCCTTAGCTGTTCCCTTCTCCTAGTAGCTCTGCGCATGCACACACTGGGAGCAGGTTCCAGCTGTTCTTCTGCCCCACTGATGTCTGACTCTGAAGGCAGCTGATAACTGTCAGATGGCCCTGGCCCCATCTCTGCCTCTGACGCAGAGCACTCGTCAGAGCCTTCCCCAGACTCCAGGACTGGCCCATGTTCCCCCTCAACCTCCCCACTGCAGAATCTGTTGCCAGCTCTGCTGGCTGCTAGCAGGCCAAACATTAAGCTCTTGAATTCTAAGTTTGATCGTACAATACTAGTAGTGCTATAGATCTTGTTCCCTTGGAATACAGAAAGCACATTTTTCATGGAGTGCTGCCAGGGATAAGAATTAACCTGTTTTGCATTTAGTAATTGAAGGGGAGAGCTATTTAATCTCACCACTGAACTGCTTTCGCTGGCATTTTTCACCTTCCTTCCTTCCTTCCTTCCTTCCAGGATTAAAGCAAGGGTTAACGTGATAATTGATACGGCCTTCTACCGCAGCAGTTTTTGGATGATGTGTGAGTCTTTGTGATTTTACCTCAGCTAGGGAAACTCCAAACCAGCCAATTCCTGGCTAAAATGTCAGTAATATAATGTAGTGATTTATATTTCTTTCATTCAGGTATGTTTCTCCTTCTTTCCCTCCCTGCCTTTGTATTCCATGCAGTTGATGTCATCTAAAACGACATGCTTGCTGTATTTTATTGCTCCAGTTTTATATCTGTTCATGTGAAACTCAGCTTGAAATGATGCTTCAGAAGCACAATAAGTTATCTATTTACTTAAAACACGTTTTATAAAATATGTACTAAGAGATATTTTATATATTGTTTATTGAAATATGGAAACTTTTTCAGTCATGTACATTCTGAGCTACAGTGACTTAAGACTAACAACCTGTCAATGAAACAGCGGGGTTTAAGAAGCTACAATTCTTTTGCGAATGGCATTTATGGATTTGTCCTTGTTTTGACATTAAAACCATAAATAGTTTAGGACAGGATTATTGAGAAACTGGTCATCTCCATATACATAAGATCTAGTTTTGTTTGGGAATCATTTTTGGAGAGCCGAATGCCTTAAATCATGAAGAAAATCTGTCTGTGTGTTTGCTAGGGATTGAAAAATGACTTGATGGTATCTAATGAATCAATTATTTTCTTACGAGATTCAAGTCTGGCAGAAGTTATTGTGGACTTCTCAGTGGTGGCCACTGGGTGGCACAAATGATGTTAATATTAATTTCTTCAGATAGCTATGGGATTGAGATTAATAGCTGCAACACCACAGTGCTCACATTTGCCACACGTTCAGTGCATGATCTACAACTCTTATATTATATATCAATACTAATATATGTACATAAGATTCAAATTTGTATATTCAATATATTACATTCATCTCTCTCTATATAAAATCAGATGTGTGTGTGTATATGTGTGTATATGTGTATATGTTCCAGCATAGCTCTTGAATGGCTTGACCAATTTGAACCAAACTTGGTATACAGATTACATACTCTCTGGGAACAAACACTTTGGGGTTAAGACACCCTAACACCCATTGGGTGGGGTCTGTGTCCCCTAAAAATAGTGCTGATGGCTTCACAGTACTCCACAAGGGGGCTCCTTCTGACATCTCTGACATCAGGATGATGACACATCATGGTGGCATCACACAAAGTACAATTAGGGACTTGCATTGTGACATCTGAAGCAAAGCTTAAATGGCACTGTCTGCATTCATGTTATCGTTTGCCTTGGATCCTGCCTTTGTTTCCCGTAGATGGTTGTGAAGTAATGTGTGTACACAGTGAGATAGGACATATGTATACTGTTGGTCCCCATCCAGACCCTCACAGCTTCCAGACACCAGGACATCACCTCAACAGCATCACTAGTTCGGCCTGGGGCAGAGATATATAATTGGGTATCATCAGCATACTGATGATAGCCTACCCTGTGCCATCAGATGATCTCACCCAGCGGTTTCATATATACTGTCTGTTAAACAGGAGGGGGGAGAGAACCAAACCCTGAGGCACTCCACAAGGCAGGAGTCTTGGGTTAGATCTTTGTCCCCCTACAGTCAACACCGACTGCATCTTCCAATATTTGAGGGGCTGCCAGAGAGAGGAAGGGTTTAAGATATTTTCCAAGGCACTCAAAGGTCAGACCAGGAATAATGGATGAAAATTGATCAAGGCGAGATTCAACCTGGAAATAAGGAGGAATTTCCTGACAGGGAGAGCAATCAAGCAATGGAACCGAAATTGTCTTCGGAAGTTGTGGGACCTTCATTCCTGGAGACTTTCAAGAAGACAGTGGACTGTCATTAGTCAGAAATGGTGGACGGTCTCTGCTTGGGCGGAGGGTTGGCCTAGATGACCTACAAGGTCCCTTCCAACACTGTTAATCTGTCTCTGCAAAATGCAGTTCAGCTCTTTTAAAGGGAGAGTGATCTTGTCCACAATTACGGCTGGAATTACTCTCTAGAACCAGTATGCTTGTGAACAAACAGTAGTTTTATTGTGTTGAGTTTTGGCCAGGACTGGACCCTGAATTAAAACTTCCTTAACATTTCTAATGTTGTGCCTAGGTGATATCGATACCTTACCCCAAACCAGCAGAAGAAGGCAGAAAGCTGAGCCCTGAACTTCTTAGTACCGAAGCACCACCTTGCTGGATTGCTCCTCCCAGCCATCCACTCACCTGTGGATTGGGACCAGCATAGAACTGTGCCTCAAACTCTAGGTAGATCAATAAGACAACAGGATTGATATGTGCCAAGGGTGCTCCTTCTTCTACTTCCATGCTATGTAGGGTTGAGATGTATGGTTCCTAATGTATATCTAGCCCTCTCACACCCCCTCACACAGACAGGAAGACGTCACCGCATTTCCAGTAAGCTCCCACCTCCAATTCCAGCCCCATTAGGAAGAGAATGGGATCTTCCCAAGGTACCCTTCCCACAGACCCTCCCTCACAGGTTCACTATACTTAGGCCTCTATTTACAGTCACAATTGAGCCCAAAATTTGGTTCCTAGTGGGATGGTGTTAATGAGTTTTGTCCCATGTTTACAAACTTTCTTGTCAAAGTTGTTAAGTGAATCACTGCACTTGTTAAGTTAGTAACACGGTTGATAAGTGAATCTGGCTTCCCTACTGACTTTGCTTGTCAGGTCACAAAAGAGGATCCCATGATCCCGGGATACTGCAACTGTCAAAAATGCAAGTCTGGATTTGGATCCCATGACCACGGGGATGCTAAATGGTCGTACGTGTGAAAAATGGGTATTAGTCGCTTTTTTCAGTGGCGTTGTAACTTCAAATGGTCACTAAATGAACGGCTGTAAATAGAGGACTACCTGTACTAAGATACTATTATATTAAGATCTTAAGGAGCCCCCTCCCTTCAGAGGGAGCCACCTTCCGTAACTGGACAGCGCCAGTCCAGGACCGTTTATTCAGCAGAATTCCTTTTGGGCCACTTCTGAGGCATATGTGTCATCAATCAGATGTGCCAGGGAGGATTAAATCTTGATTATTCTTCTCTAATTCTGGAGGTGGGGGGGAGGGATTTCGACCAAAAGGCTTCCCAGTTTGAATATTCCTCACTGGGGAGAGATTCCCTTGGAGGGCCTTTCCAGAATACGCTGCCGCCCTTGTGTTACTTAGGGCAGGGGTGGAGAAAACAGCCCTTTTATGACCTGCAGACTTCAGCTCCCAGAATTCTGGGAGTTGAAGTCCACAAGTCATAAAAGGGCAGTTCCCCACCTCTGCTTTAGGGGAAGGAGTTCCAGCTGAGCAGGCTTTGGATTCCATCTCCACAGAGCAATCAAGTCCACCTGTGTCTGCCTTGGCCTTTTTCTCCTGACTATGCCGACCCCAAGGTCTCCCAGAAGTCTCTCCCGCTCCAGGGGAATCTTCACAAAGGTGGTTTCCTGCTGAACCTGTCCTCGGCCTTAGGCGTTCAAGGCTTCGTCTGCCCTCGCTGATGCAGACTTGGGTCGTTCGCTCTGCTCGCCCAGCCCACCCAGGATTGGCCCGGAGCGGGGGCCAACTCGCCTGACTCAGGGCCAGCGCGCTTGGCGAGCAGGAAGAGCGGGGCCCGTCGGGGTCCAGAAGCGGGGACGAGGGCCTGTCGCCTCGGAGGGAGTCACCGGAGCAGGGATGGGCGGGAGGAGCCTCCAAATGCTGAGGCGTAGCGCGGGAGAGGGGCGGCAAGGTCGGTCCTTGGCCCTCTGCCCGCGCGCCGGAGGCCCGCCCCGCCTGCCCTTCTCAGGAGGGGCGCTCCGGGTCCGGTACCTCAGGCGGAGGCCGCTTCCCTGTGTGCCGAAAGGTCTCCACGTGTCGCAGGCGCGGGACGCGGCCATCTCAACAGCCGACCGAAGACGGCTCCGGCCAACGCTCCGGGAGCGGGGTTGAAGCCGCGGCGCCACCAGCGGGAAGCGGCGGTCCCCCGAAGGACCTGAACTTGGGCACCGTTGGCCGGGGAGTCAAATTCGTTAGGCGAAGGGCATGCGTCACGCACCTGGCAGGCCAGGCCAGTAGCATCGGGGTCACCTGACTTGGACCTTTCGAGGGGACCCGTGCCTGGCCACCTGAGGGCCACCAAGTCCCCGTCGGGTCCGCAAAACTTTTGTCCGCTGCGGAGAGGAGACGCCGACAGTGCCCCCCTTACTGGCTTCCCGAAGGAGAAACCAGCTGCCCGGCGCCGGAACCGCTTGCCCTGCCCAGGTTCGGCCGGGAGCAAGAACTGCCCGGCGCCGTTCTTGGGAGCGCTCCTTTCCCACTATCTCCTTCCTCTGAAAGGCGAGGCCGACGGAGAGGAGGCCGCCCCCAACTGCCAGAGGTAAACAGGGGACCCAAAACGGTGCTCGGGGGCTTCAGTGTGGAGCCGGGCCGGGTTGAGGGGAGGAGGGTTCCCGGCCGGGCTGCACAGAGACCCCTGCGAGGTGGGAGATGCGGCGCGCGCCGGCGGCCGGCCCGCCTTAGAGGGGCACCTGGCCAGGGCCCGGCGCGGAGGCGCCCCTTCTCCCCCTCCCGGCTAGTGGGCGGGGATGTGGGAGGCCGCCCGCTCCTCCTCCCTCGCCGCCCGCCCGCTAGCTCGTCCGCGCGTTCGTTCGTTCGTTCCTTCGCTCGCTCGCTCGCCGGCTGACAGTCGGAGCGGCTAAGCGTAGCGCTAGGCTGGCGGGCGAGCGGGCTGGCGGTGCGGAGCGCGGAGCATCCGACGAAGGGGGAAGCTGGCGAGGGCCGGCCGGGGACACGGGCAGAGGCAGGGCGCCCGCCCGCCCGCGGCACCGGCCCCCCTGGATGGCATGTGGCTGGTCACTTCTTACCTCCTGCTGCTCAACTCCTGGACCAGTCCAGGTAGGCGGCGGGGGGGGGGGGCGAGCGGGCGGCGGCGGGGCGCTCCGTCGGGGCGGGAACTTCAGGAGTTTCTGCGGGAGCTGCTTCCCTGTCCTGCCCGTCCTTCCTCCAGGAGAGACCGGAGCAGCTTGCGATCCCGCTGCCCGCCCCAACTCGGTAGGGGCAGCGGCTAAGCGTGCCCAGGCTTGCCACTGAAGCTGCTCCTGGCCTGCCGGCAAATAGCGTCCCCTCTTTGCCCCTCTGGCGAAGGGATGGCGGCCTCCCTTGAGCCCGGGTTTGCTGCCGCCCCTTTGTCCTGCCACCCGCGGTGGGTGCAGGCAGCCCCTTCTGAAGAGGCAAGGACTGTTGCGGGACCGTTTGTCTCCCGGCCTCTGCCGGGATGAGCAGCAGCTCCCCTCCGAATCCCAGCTGGCAATCGCATGGTTAGAGCCCTGAAACCATTCAATAGGAAATTAAAATGAATCCCACCCACCTCCCTCAGCCCATCGCTGCAGAAACGTCCTTAATTACATGAATGTCGGATAGACTCTAGCGCAGCGTTTCTGCCTGGGCTCCAAGCGAGACTGTTCAAGGCTTAACGCCGAGCGCGTTACTTTTAGAGCTTTGTTCTCTTGCCTCCAGTTCTCAAAGTAGATGGAGAACCATCTTTGAAACCCAGGAAACGCATCTTCCCAAACCCGGCGGGCCTTTAAAATCTGGAAGCGCTTTCATAAATCCAACCCAGCAGTTTGATAGAGATGGGATGGAATCGGAGGGGGAGCCTTAGGGGGTAGGCGGAAAATGCAATTCCTTCAGATGCTTCAGCTTCAGCTCAGGAACAGCGATCTTGTGTGTCAAAACTGGGGCCAAACTAATGAAGCTGTTGAAATGAGAAGGCGATGGGAGGTTGCCTTGGATGAAATTACAATCCGATGTAGAGTAATCGATCTGCGCTGCATAAAAGAACGGGCAGCGGCAGCTTCTGCCATCTGTCTGGTGCAGGAGCTTCCAGCCCCATCGTGCAGCCGCGGCGGCGGCGGCATTTCGGGGTGACTGGCTCTCCTTCGGCTTCATAGGTTCTGGCATGAGCTTATTCTCTCCTGCTGAGCAAGTGTCTTTACCTTTGCTTCAGTCGGAGACGTTGATAGGGGGGCAAGATACAGAAACAGCATTTACTTATTTCAATTTATTCCTTCTAGGGACATGCCCAGATATCTGAAAATGGGTGATTAATCATCCCAAAACTTTTTAATTAAAGCCAGGGCTTGCCTGTTTTTCTAGAATGCTGCCCAGATCTTTCTCCTTGTCGCTGCCATCCATGCCAGTGTCTGATTTGCCTTCATTTGCATTTTGACTGTGCGAAAGGCAGGGGGAAAAAAGAAGACACAATCTGAGCTGAGACCCTTTTGATTTTTCACAGCCAGACTAATAACTTCATGGGAGATGCAATGATCGTTTTCAGTGCCAGTGGTGAGGAAGGTGTCGGGGCTGGTTTGGTTTTTGTGGAGACTAAATCGAACAACCTTCATTCTGAAAGAGAATCTTCTACAGCCTCTTCCCTTTTTGGAAGCCATGATTAAAAAATAAGGATCCTAACTGCTTCTTTGTTACAAAGTATTATACTGAAGCGGTTCCAGAAAGTGAATAATAATGCTATGGAGGTTAGGTCACATTAAGAAAAGAAATGGAATGTCTTAATGCATGAAAACCCTTTTGGATATTTAATATATTGGTGCATCAAAGCATAGAAGCTTAATAGTTTGTGCCGTATGAAATGGGCTCCTGTAGAACAAAAAACCCAACTGTTTGTTCAAGGAAACCACAGAAGTTTGGGAATATCTCTCAGTAGATTAGACCTTTTTTGTTTCTTCATTATTAAAAATCCCCACTTCCCAATGAATGGCTTACAAGGACAGGTTGGGAGTGTGCTGGGTGGAGCTGGGTGCCACGGCTTTTGTGATGGGAGAGAGAATGGAAAAGAACACCTTGGGTTTCCTGTCACAGGCTGGAGATGGTCCAGGTGTTTAGTGTGGGGGGAATATCTGTCATTTTCTGTCTTCTTATTCAGTTCAGGCAGCCATAGGGTCTCCACTGAAAATCTTCCTTCTCCCTCCCCCACCTCGCTGTGCCTTGCTTTGTTTGCCGTGGAAATTAAACATGGATCCTCATTAAACTGGGAAAAAACTGGCTTTGCACATCCCAAATTATGCCGAGCATTTGCATTCAGAGCAGGTAACAGATGGGGCAGCTGCACCTTCCCCATACCTGTTCAGCACTGATGGACCTCAAGGCCTTCCAAAACTGGGCAATGGCTGCAAAAGACCTTTGGTTGGAATCCACCTGGAAAAGTTGCCCTTGTCTAGAGGGAGCTGGGCAGAATTTCTGGCTTTGCCATTCATCCTGTAGGCACCTCCTGTCCCTGGCAGCACAGCAAGAGAAGAAGGGGGGTGAGCCTCCCCATCTGTTTCTGTCCGCATCAAAGCTCTGGGGGAGAAGAGAAGGAAAAAAGCTGCCTTCCTTTCTGTGTTGAGAGCCTCCCAACATGGCGGCCCACCCATTCTGCAGTGTGCTGCTGGGAGGTGTGAATTCATCCCTTGGTCAGGAGCAGAGACCGAGCCCTTGCCAATCTCCAGCAGCCAGGAGGCAACTGTTCCCAGATCAGGAAAGGGAACAGCCAGTTTCCAAATGAGGAATTGCATTTTCAGAGGCCTCGTCAATTTTAGTTCCTTGGGAAATCAGAAATGGGCAAAACCATTTATTGCATCTCAGTAAATGCAAAGGAATCGGCTGATTCCAAGGATGTTCTATTTTTGTGGAACATTTTAGTTCCTTCTGGTTATAGGATTGCCTTTGCTTTGTGCACACTTTTTAAGGGTTCCTGTAGGCTTGGCAGCTGAACTTCAAGAAACCACATGGCAGGGTCCCTCTACTGGCTCATTGATGGCTTATTCTGTGGTCAAGCTTTGTCTTCCAAAGCCCCTGACTGGATAGGGCCTCCAGTGGATGTGACCTTGCCCTGATGTGGGTAGAGCAGGAGTCAGATGCAGTGAGTGAATTCAGATACCCCGCTCATCCCTCCCCCTGCCCCATTTGCTCATAAATCCCAGTGAGGAAATGCTTGCTCTTAATGCCGGAGGAGGGTACAGAACAATCCTTCCTTTGCACAATCCTTCCTTTGCCCGTCTGATGATCCTCAAACAATGAGGGAGGGCTGAAAAAGGCATGCACAGCCTGTCCTCTCAGTGGTGGGAGGTGGGGGCTTCTTGGGATGCAGCCTCCCCCACTAATTGGGACAAGGTCTTCCTTCTGAGTCGCAACATTTGCATGTTCATGGCTTGGGCCCTGAGGCTGTCTTCGTCCAGCATGGCTCCTCTTGCCACATTTTGACAAAGGCTATTGCCTCTCATTTTTGCTCCCACATTTGTATGCACCTCCCTGTCATGAGTGGAACATGGGCAGAGAAGGAGTTACTGGGCAGCCGCTTTGTAACCGCCATTGGGTGAGCCTGGGTCCCCTGGCACTGCCTGTCTTCTTTCCTGCTGATCATCCTGGAACAGACCCTGGCTTTGCGGTTGTCTATGGACTGCCTGCTCTCCTACCTGGCTTTCAGGTGATTTTTTTCCCGAGGAGGCAAAAACCTTACTGAAGACTGTAGGTGACTAATTTAAGCCAGGTGAAGTGGGAGGAATGACATTTAGGCTGGACCAAGCTCACGAGAAGGGACAGGATGTGTCTTCTTCCAGTCTCAGCGGACAAATATTTGCTCTTCTACACTTGTCATCCAATATTGCTGCACCAATTCAGCTCTGGTCAGCTAAGCAATAGCAATAGCACTTACATATCTCTTCACAGTGCTTTACAGCCCTCTCATTTGGGAGGGCTGTTCTTTGGCTTTCCGAATCTTTATGCAAGTGCAGCCAGCTCACAGGGACCACTTTTCCCCTGAAGATGACTAACTGGTAGTGATATCCTCATTTTGACTGTTTTGGCCCTCCTAGGCCAATCAGCCAGCTGTCTCTGAAGGAGGACACCCAGGAACCTGCTGTGCAAGGCACAGGTGTCCCTTCAAGGGGCCCTTTTCCCCTCCGAGTCTGGTTATGGGACGTTGGTGTGCTCTCCTTTGCACAGTCAGAGACAGCTGCAGGTGGTGGAGGGCTGAGAAACTGATCGGCTGAGTTTGAGACACCTCTGTGATTTACATCTGTAAATTGGGGTGGATTCTCTAGCTAGGCCAGTCTAACTTTGCCAACATTGTAAAAGTTGAGCGAGGAAAACAAGTCAATATTGGACTAGAATGATAACAAAGATTCCTTGAACAAAGCAGAAGCATTAATATTTCAATACCTTTAGGTTGCAATATTCTGCAATTTTGGTAGATTGCTCACTGAGAACTCAAAAATGTGTTTTTTCCAGTGCTGGGAATGCAGAGTCTTTATCTGTTGTGCTGCCCTTTGTTTCTGTAAGGAGGCCCTCTTTTTACATCATTTTTGAAGGTAGAGTCAAAATTAATGCCTCTGGTATGTAGGTTACATCTAAGGCTTGTGACCAGATGCCAGAAGTGATTTCTGTTTTTAAAATATTGCAGGCTTTTTCTACATTTTAATCTCTCTTGCTGATTTGGAGGCAGTTTTATGAAAGATGGAATTAGGATGATGTACACTATTAAATGGTAAAGGAGATTAGATGGATTTAACTCTATGCGTCTGTCTCATAACTACCACCAATCCTGTAACTTCCATTTTATATGAAAAATCTATTCTGCCCCTTTTGACCTGCAGAGGCTTTACCAGCCAGTCTGAATTTCTTCTCTTTATGTATGAGATATTTTACTGTTTTCTGTTCCTGGATTTGCACTCTCTGCTGCTCTTCTGCTAGGGATTCTCCTTCAAGGAAGGTGTGTGCCAAGTAGGCTGCAGAGAGAGCTCCATGGGAGGCAACTGCCACTTCTCGGTGCCCCTTTGTTTCCAGAAAGTGCATTCGGTGGCTCGAGGGGCTGGAACTGCTCCATTCTGTCATCTAGGCTGTGTGTTGGTTTCATTAAGGACTTCCCAAAATATTTGTCAGCCACTTTTCACCTCCCCCAAGGATCTTATGCTAAAAGAGATAACACATCAATACCAATTGTTTAAAAACACAAAAGTTAAAATATCGCATAGCAGAGCTACAGTAAGGGTTGCAGAGTGTGAAGCAGAGCTGTCACACAGGCAACCTAAGGCATGCCTATCACTGCAAGTGATGCTGCATTCTAGACCAGGGGACACCAAGTTTTCGGACCTCAGGGGCCACTAAATTCATAATTTTAAATCCCATGGACCACTAATATGATCTGTCTAATGAGCAGCTGGGTGGGCATGGCCAACTTGATGTCACTAATGTTAAGGGGCACCTCACCAGTCTCTACTCGCCCCTCCCAGCCTCTCCTTGCCTGCTTGCCCAGGCTCCTTAGGGCCCCAACAGGAAGCAGTTGTTGGAGCTAAGCAGCCACCATGAGAAAGAGTTGGCAAAACAGCTGGCTCAGTTCAAATTG
>JANHGC010004607.1:75763-86713 GCA_027560395.1 Boaedon fuliginosus | reverse complement strand
GAACACTTCTTTGTCTCATGACTTGGCTGCTAAGTTGAAAGAGAAGGACCTTCTTTGGCCCTTTGTATTGATGTATGTCACCAAAACCTTTGCAAATGTATTAAGAACATTCCTTTCCTTGATATTTTCTGTTTAAAAATTATATTCCTCTAACTGGGTCAGCCGATCTTATACTGTAAGCCTCTGAGAGCAATTGCTGAAAAAAATCTGTCTAAGTGCACATTTTCCAGACTTTCTCTTTGCCTGCCAGTCATCCCTCTCTCTGAAGGAAGAATCTGCCTCTTAGGGGATAATGAGTGCCTGGAGTGGCCAGCCTAGGAGATGGCCTTCTTAGACGGAGAGCGCTGAAGGGTCAATAGGTTGTAGCTATCGACTCAAACCCAGCTTTGGTGCTGGGTTTGAGAAGGTGGGCAGCAGTATAGCCAACTGGGTGGGTGTTTGGGCAAGACTCAGGACTGCTGACATGGTTCCAGAGATACTTAGAAAATCAGAAGGAGATGAAGGATTGATGGTGGGACAGCTGAAGTATGCTTGGGAGCCTTTGATGAGAGAGCTGTATGGGTGTGAAGGAAGGTTTGATGGACATCTTTATTGTGCAATGCAGAGGGAGCCCCCAAGAGTTTGCAATGATTTTAACGAAGGGACTGTGTGCATTTTGATCTGCTGCCACCTTCCTCTTGTCCTCTTGTGCCAGGCTGGAGGAAGACAGTTTGCATATGCTCAGAGTAACGTTTGTTGCACCAAAGTGCTACCTGCTGGTTTAAACTCAGTGGTTGTTCCAGGAGTCTCCTGAACATTTAGTCAGCAAAACCGAATTTGGGTGGGAGAAGAGGTGGTGGGTGAAGCATCACAAATTGCATTCTCCTGATGATATGTAGTGGGTGAACAAGAATTAGAAAATGAATGGTTTCCTGCAATTAGTGTAATGACCTATGCTAGAAGAGGTTATTTACAGTGCAAATAGTGCATCTCTTGGCTGTAGACATCAGGGTGTCTTTGTCAAACAGAAAGCTGATAGTGAGCAGGCTTGGTCAGGAGATCAGGATCTCGTGTTTGGGTTGTGGTTAAGAGACCTTGGGAAGGGCAGAATCTCCTCTCCTCGTTGCTTCCTCTTATGGGTACAGAGTATGGCTTAAAGATATCGGAGCAGCCAGGAACCAGGCTGTTGGTGACCAGGGCAAGGGCAGGTTTGCTTTGCTTCTATTTTTCAAAATATTTTTGTATTTCCTTTGGACTGAAGCACTCCAACAGGAGGCATGTAGAATAGCTAGGTCATGTCAACTCCTTGAAAATAAATTGCTTACCATAAATCAGCATAAACATGTGAAGAAACAAACAGATAAGTGTTGACCAGCCCCAGGAAGAATAATACTAGTATAGGATATAATCATATTGTTCAAGGGAGGGATATTCCATGGACCAGGATCATCAAGGAAAAGGTTTTCTTCCTTCTTGTTATTTACAGGGATCTCCTTGGAACATATGGCAAAGCCTAAGGACAGGTACTCCCAAGGATGATTGAAGAGGGGGATACCCCAAGGAACGCCAATGAGCCGCAAACGGGGCTCTTTTCTAGCCCTTTGTTCTCGGTGAAAGGTGGGAACTTGTAAGCCTGTGCTGCCTTCCATAGATTTCTGAGTAAAGGTAGTGCTTGGGTGGTGCTGTGTAGATGCTCAGCAATCTCTCCAAAGCGAGCTCATTGTTGGAGCAGTCTGATGGGCTGGAAAAAGCTCCTCTCTCTGAATGCAAGGGGATTGGTGCCTTGTCCTCTGTTACAGAAAAGGCCCTGTGTGTGCATGAAAGTCCAGCGAAGCTGAGACTGGCCTGGGCCCTTTTTTCTGTGCTGATCTGTTTGGGGCAGAGTTTCTCATCGTTGGCAACTTTAAGATGCATGGACTTCCAGAATTTCCCAGCCACCCATAACATGGAGAATAAAAAAATTCAAAATCCCACCCCTTTGGAGTTTGTTGCAAGCCATAGCCCATGTCTTTTTCCAGGGGAAATTGTGGATAGGCTTCACCATAAGATGGCCCACCTCTGCCAAACGGACAGCCTGAAATTCTACCATTATGCCAGCAGTTGATAAGTTTATTATTTATTTATTTATTTATTTATTTTATTCGATTTTTTACTTCACCTCTCTTCCCCGGTCAAGGGGAACTCAAGGCGGTTTCCTTTGCTGGATGGGAAGAAGTTGATGTTGTGACCCAGGGTGCCTGGGCCCAGTGAGATGCTTAGCAGCCTGGCCCTGTCGTTCTGCGGCTTTCTCCTTCCTTTGCCTTTTCAGTCCCTGATGAGGTAGGGTCAGCGGTCTTGGAGACCATCTTGGCAGCACTTTCCTCTTTAGGCGTCCTGAGTCACCCTGCTATTCTAGGTCGCTTGTCATTTTAGTACACAGGAAAGCAAATGTGCGAATACAGTGTGCCATGTGCCAGCCACTTTCACTGCCTGGGGCCAATGAGGATGACAGCTTCCAGCTTGCAATCCTTGCAGATGAATAATAGGCAAATGACTTGTCCCTGATGGCAAATACTTGCCACTTTTCACCCTCCTGCTGTACAATACTTGCCCATGTTTCAGAGGCCCGAAACAGCGAACAGGAACCTCCAGACAACGCCTGCTGCTTTTCCGCTCTGCTGGAGAGAGCTGGACCATTTGTGCTGTGCGGTTTGATGACTGTCAGGGATTTGTTCCAAGCCCTGTTGAGAGTGGCTTACATCTGTAAATCCTTTTCCGCTTCACGGCCCAGCCACGAGGCTTCAACCATGTGACTGCCCATCACAGTGGCCAGGCTTCTGCTGGCTGGGACACCTGGGGAAAGAGAAGGAAGCCCCAGGGTGTTGCTGCTGCTGTGCTTACCTTCCAGGGGCAGGTGGCAACCTGTCTAGGTTGAGCTTCCTCTGGACTGGAGCTGCATTGTCCCATGTCCAGTCCTGAATCCTGATCAGCAGCTCCTTCCCTGACTGTACTGGACTGCTCTGGATGACTCTTTCATGGCAGGAGGAAACTGGTTGTACAGCCAAGAGGCCCTGGTGAATGCTGGCTGCATTAGTTGACCAGGGAAGGTGTGCGCCGGAGGCAGCTGACCGCCTGCTCTCCCTCCGCCCCTTGCTCTGAGCAGCTGTTTCACTCTTGGGCTAGAGGAACGTCTTCCTCAGGTGAGTAAGACTTACTTACATCAAACTGAAGAAATGGCCAGAATCATGAGGAGGGCAATTCCTGGTCTGAGCACCTGGGATGGAGTCACTCTTCATGGGATTATGGCAAGGTTGGGGTACCTCAGTCACTTTTTCCCACTTCTAGGGAAGTGGTGAGAACAAGCATCTTCCCAGGTGGCCTCTGTTCCTCACTATCGGAGGGAACAGATAGAGGGAAGATACAGACTAAGATCAGTTAGGACCAATCACAATGAGCAATCATTAAGAAGTCAATAGCTAATAATATGCTTTAGGAATAGCTAGGAAAACCACCGCCATTGTTGATAGTAATTCATGACTATTGCTAAACAAGGAACACGGCCTATTCTGTAAATAGCAGAAAGCAATCCAAGTGGTTTCTTGTTCAAATCCAACGGGGTTTGTGTCTCATTGCCCGGGAAGCTTGCCCATTCTGCAAAACCTCTCTCTGGCCAAGCCCTCATGTACCCTGCCGGAGTGAAGAAGGGGCTCGCGGCCCCAAGTCCTCTTCTGGTTTGTGTATGGTGTGCCTTTTCATGCAGTTGTGAACAGAAGACCGTAAAGGCAACCATGGCTGAGGAGCAGGTAAGCTCTTGTCTTCTTGCTGCTGCTCCTCTGGGCTATGACTGGAGCCTTGGGACCCAGGGTGAACGAGGACTCCTGGTGGGATTTTCTGCTGGGTGGGCCTCATGGCACCAGAACCGCTTCACTCAGGGTCCTCCAGAGTTGCCATCTGAGACCAATTGTTTTCTGAACTGAAGGTATCTTTTATTTATTTATTTATTCAAATTTGTAGGCTTCCCAATCCCGTAGGACTCAGGGCGGCTAAAAACAATAGTAAAATATAACCATGGATATTTAAAACAATGCTATAAACATTAAAACATTAAGATCCCCTTAAAATTCCTAAATTATTAAATCTTTTCCTGTGCCGAGCAGAGTGTCCGTGCCCGGTGCGGAGTCATTCTTTGCGTAAGGCTTTTGGGTGCTGTCTCAACAGGTACTCTTCCCTTCCTTCTATCCTGGACAAGACGTTAAAATCTCTGTGGTCCCAAACCTATGGCCATTTGGGGGTATGGTATCGGATTACTGCTGGTACGAATTAAATTGACTTCCCAGCTACTCTTCTCAGTTCCATCTGAGTGGAGACTAACTTCCGTATAATAACATTTTTTTTTTCAATAAATCATCCACAGTAAGGTGACTGTGTTATGTCATTATTTGCAAACCACAAGTATAATTACCCTGAGCCTGAAAAACTTTCCTTTGAAGTGTTGGTTGTGCCACCATCTGAACACAGTGAACGTGTGCCTCCTTGAAGACTGTCCTGACGGGCGCCGGGCCGGAAAGGTCCACGGGCGTCCTGCCCTTCCCAAAGAGTCTTGAAGCTTCTTCAGTGTTCCCAAGAGGCCAAAGGCCTGTTTGCAAGGGAGGGGCTCAACTTTAGTTAGAAAGGGGGGGAAGGGAGATGAAGCCACAGCAGTCATGGGAAGTCCCCCCCCCCATCCTTGGGTAAGCAGACTCTTCTTCTGCGAGTCAGCCTTTAGCTAATGCTATTAGAAGACTTTTGTTCTTGAGCTTGTTTGGAGGTTCTAGCAGGGGAGCGCAGCTATCGTATACCCTTGACCGAAGATCGGTACACTCCTTCTATCTGGGATGGTCGTCCTCTTCCACCGAGCGCGCAGCTTCGGGAGGGACGCACATGGAGCGGTGAGGGAGGAAGGGGACACCCGCCTAGCCAGCCAGATCAGCCGAATCAACCCTGGCGATCAATGGGGTGACAGATGTCGCAGCCAGATCGCCCTGTGTTTGCTGCACAGGTTTTTCTGCCATGTCAGGAAGTGCACTTTTTTAGGGTGGAGCCAGTTTGGTTCAGTTCAGCTCAATTCAGAATTGTGTGTCTGAAGATCCTGCTGCCCTCTCACTGAACCTCTGCCCCCGTGGGGCTAGAATTCCAGAACTCTTACAGGTGAATGTTGCCCTGTTGCGAGTGCCCTGGGGATAAAGATGCTGCAGATTGGATCCTTCCTCTTGTTCTGCAAGGTGCTCTCTCTTCTGTCATTGACAGTCCTTGCAAGCCCTGGGAGAATGGCAGAGTTGCCATTTGGTAGAAGATCCCAAAGTAACTTGTGAGTTGTTTCTACAAGTTTTGGTGGTGGACAGTAACTTGGGTGACTTTGAAAGGAGAAAACTAAATTCATGGAAGACATATTTTATTTATTTATTTGTGCCATTTATTCACTACCTCAATCCTAGAAAGTTTTAAACTTTAGAGATAAATTTATTTAACTTAGTTTTAATTAAAATTAAACTTTGATACAGACATAGACATATGCCTGTAGGTATGCAGTTAGAATTCTAACCAGATTATTACCAGCTTCTACTCATAAGACCGTGAGTAGGGGTCATCTAGCGTCAGGAGGAAAGGATGTTTCATTGATGAGGAACTCTTGTTGGCCCTCTTTCACTTTGCCTGCTCTTGGAGAGCGGATGTGTCATAGAATCCTAGGACCAGAAATTTCTTCTTTCCAGGTGGAATTCCCCCCTGGTGCTATGGATAATAAATTGATGGTGTCTTCTCTGTGGCAGGTCTTCAAGTATTGGAAGATACTATTATTAGGTCTCTCCTAAACCTTCTCTTTGTAAGGATAATCATATCTAGTCCCCTTAGTCATTTATTGCACGGTTTAGCTTCCAGTTCCCTTATTATCTTGGTTGATCTTTCCTGCACTCTTTCCAGGGCTTCTACATCTTTTGTATGGTGGTGAGCAGAACTGGATTCAGTCTTCCAAATGTGGCCTCACCAATATGATACAGAGTGATACTATCATTCTCCTGATCTTTATGCAATCCCTCTGCTGACACAGTCTAGGACTGCATGGCATTTTTGGAACCTGCAGCACATTTCTGACTCATACATATTCAGAGCACCTAGATCCCTCTCAAGTACTGTTGAGCCAGGCCTATCCTGTACCTGGGCATCTGGTTTTTCCTGCCTAAGTGTAGGAGCTTACTTTTCTCACCACCAAATTGCCTCTTGCTGGATAAGGCCCAATGTCAAGCTCAGTTTGAATTTTGAGCCTATCTTCCAAAATGTTAGCATTTCCCCCCAGTTAGTGTTGTCTGCAAATTTGATGAGACTCCTTCAAGCCCCTCATGTATTTATGTCATTTATGTCATTTATGAAGATTTTGAAGAGCACTGGGGCCAAGACAGAACCCCAAGGAACCCTCCTGCACACTTCCCTCCATGTAGATGTAGTTCCATTGAGGACCAGACATTGAGTGTGGTTAGTCAGCCAATTGCAGTTCAGTCTGGTAGGGGTACTCTGTATTGTACATTGCCCTATCTCGCTAAGAAATAGGCTGTGGTCTACTTCATCAAATGCTTTTTGAAATCTAAGTATGCTATATCCACCGAACTTTCTTGGTCCACTAATTTAATCATTTTATCAAAGAAGGCAGTAAGGTTAGTTTGGCATAACCTGTTTTTAACAAACCCGCTCTGGCTTCTATTAATGTTGGTCATCTTTTCCAGGATTTTCCCAACCCTAGTAGGTCCCCTTTTTCTGCTTGGACAGGCAGAATCCATGTGGGGAAAATGGCTCCTTGAATACTAACCGGCTACGGTTCCATGGTAGCCCCCTAGGAATGGAGTGCTCCACAAGGAGGATAAGCGTGCCCACCCTCCTTTCATCCCCTTCCAGGCAAAGCCTCAATTGCTGTGCTACAGCCCCCAGGTCATGGCCTGTATTTGCTTCTTGAAGGCCTCACATATTGTGTGCCAACTCTGGCAGGATTCAGAAGGCTTCTGAATTAACAGGCCCTCCATCTTGCTCAGGTTGAATCTTAGCTTGTTTTTCCCTGATCCTAAGCCTGATGGACTCCTGTCGTAGGATCAGGGTCTGCTTTGCATCTCTCATGTACAATTGGGTAATATCAGCCTGTTGAGGACCTCTCACTCTGAGCTTTCCTTCTCCATCCTTTTTTCCAGCCTCTTGCAAGTTTGCCTTCCTCTTCCTCAGGCTGTTGTGCTTGCGACTGTAATAGCTATGTTGGATTCCACCACAACACCTCTTCTACACCCACCCTCCATTATCATAAATAATGAATAATTGAATAACCATTCATTCTGCATCCATTTCTGCTCCATTTCTTCGGTGGCTGCTCTGGGCTGGTGGCTAGGCTGGGTGGCAGGTGGTTGAGCTCTGGGTCTTCAGGGCTGCCCAGTGGCATCTTTGCTGCTGGCAATGTGCAAAAAGAGCAAAGATCTCAGGAAAGCCATCTCTCAGAAGCCCTAGGGAATCCCTAGTGCTTAAGCTCAGGCAGTGGTGTCACTCAGCGAAGGTCCTGCCCTCCTGGATGATTCCTTATCAATCCCAGAATAAGTGTCTTAACTTTAATTGCATTCTTTTTGTCTGGTTGTGACATTCTATTAGGGAAGGAAAGCTGTTTCCTCGTGGCCCATTGATTATTCAGCCAAGCCTGATTAATGCTCAATAGCTTATAGCTTCATTAGGCACCGAGACCTTTTCTACATAAGCAAGGAATATGAGAAAACATGGAACCAGGCTGTGCCCATTTAGAGGTGCCCAGAGTCCTATAGCAGATTTGGAAAACCATCCATGTTATCTATGTATGAGGGGCACCCTTTGTCCTCCCCCCTCCCCCCGACAATCAGTCCTTCTAGATCTGGCTATCTTCTAGAGACAGGTGTTCTTATGAAAAAGGTCTCTTTGAGTCTGCTCTGGATGGCTTTTTCAGGCATTCCAGTCAGGAAGCCCAGGGTTGTTGGTTTCTTGATGTCCCTTTAGAAGGCCTTTAGAAGGCCTTTGGTGCACACCTTGCTAACCAGGACATTCTCAACTGAAAAGATAAGGTCTTGAGAATGAAATTTCTCCACCTTCCCTTGGCTTTTAGAAGGCTGCATTTGGATGATTCCGATATTCTGAAAAATCTGGTCCAAACTTCATTCAAATAAGTTATTTATTAAAATAGTAAAGGTAGGATACAAGTAAATAAACACTTTGCCTCTCATGTTTTATGTTTAGCATTTGTATGTCTGGATAGATATGATTACATTGGAAAGATTAGGATGAAAATGGAGTTTTTGTGGGAAGAAAGGAGGAACTAATTGAATCCATTCTGGAGCATATTTTCACAAAGCTTTATGCTGATGAAAGTCATAGCTAAAAACACTTGTATGTCTTTTTGGCTAATTGGCCCACAAAAGCCAAAATGAACTTTTATGCTTTTGTCTATCAAGTATCTCTGTAGTTTGGGGTTTTGCAGGAAAAAGATGATTACCTTACAGTGTATGCTATAGAGATGTCATTGATGTGACACATGGTACAGAGGTGCCTCTATTTTATTTTATTTATTTATTTATTAGATTTGTACCCCGCCTCTCTTCACCCCTTCCGGGGGAACTCGAGGCGGCAACAGACTAACAGACCTGTCACCTGCAGTGGCTTTTCTGAAATGGACCTGTTCAGGTTTGGTGGGGATCAAGTTTGAGATAGGAAGAAAGATGGATACGCCTTGTGTTCTTTCTGTGTTGCTGATCTTTCTGGGACAAGAAGATTCAGAAACTGTGAGAGAGTTGGAAAATGCAGAAAAATTTCGACCAACCTCCATTACTTATGATTGGGAGTATTTTCCATCATAAGCAGGTTGTTGGCCGGATGGCTAAGGAGGATAAGATACAATAATACTTTGATACTGAAATAAACACAATGATGGATTCTTTTATTTTTGTTGTTCATGAATCATGATCCTCTTTAATTTTAAAAGCGTGCTTCCTTTGCATTCAGGATGAGAGGTTATTCTGTTAAAATGGCATTTTTTACATTTTCTGCAGTTTAGAAATGGTGGCTCTTGTTTGTCCAGGTTGACTTTTCTGTGGGGCCTAAAGTTTCTCTGTGTTTGAGCTCCTACACAACCAGTGCATTGATTGGCCTTTGCATTTCTGCAGTGTGGTCTGCCCTACATTGTCCATTGGAAACCAACCTTTTGGATTTTTGATCAACCCAAATATAAGAGGTACAAACGAATGGTTTAGCACCACTGGAAATGGTGCTTCATTTCCTTTGGAGAACCTAAAGCAGCTGTTTGACCATTCAGATAGTTGTGACTTCCTGAAAGCTCTCCAGGAGAGAGAGGCTCCCCCTCAGAATGCCGGGAGAGTTTGCTGCATTCCTCCTGGAAGATCCTGCCAACCCTCCCTGGGACTTCTCTCAGGCCACAAGCCTCTCAGATTCTTCTTAAAGAGGGGCGCCATTTTAGCAACCCCTCGATCCCCATCCCACTGGTGGCCGTGACTTCCAGAACCACGGGGTTCTCTGGGTCAAGTTAGAAATCAGTAGCGATGGACATTTCAGACTTTGCATTCAGGCTTCCTGGGGTGAAGTAATGAACTGAGCTTGAGGCTTCCCACAAATTCTGGTGGGAAGTTAACCCTGGCAAGGAGCAGAGATTTACATAGTAAGCAGCAAAAATCGTTAGCGGTGCTGCTAGTGTCCTGCTTAATTAAGACATACAGCCTTCGTGTGCGGCAGGAAAGGGGGGAGACCATCTCTATTTATGGTCTGTGCAGAGGCATCTGTCAGGGAGAAAACACAGAGCTTGTTAGTGTGCAGAAGATGCCGCTTGCCCTGGATTTCAGCAAGCCCCAATTGCAGTCATTTCCCCCCAAGCTGTAATGGCAAAGGCGAAGAGAGTAGAGGGGAAAATACCAAATATTATTTTTAACCTGTTTTATACTCCAGATTGCTTCATTCTTCAGGACACAACAATTCTGGAACATCTTTAAGAGATTCCTTTTCCTAGGCCTAATACTTCATAACTACAAGGAGTTCCTCCTTATTTTATATCTGAGAAAATGTGCTCCTTGGCTGTGTGGCTTATTTTTAAATCTACAGATGGTTTTGGCTTCTTCTGCCCTCAGCTTTTGCTGCAGCTTTCCACCTCAGTAAACTGCTTTCTAATTTAGCCAGAGGCTTAGAGCAACTGTGCTGTCATATTTGGTTGTCCATTCTCATCTCCTTTGCATGTTCTCATTCCTTCTTGGATAATGAGCAGCTAGAGTGCACATCTGTGCTAGCTTGCTCACTTTGTAATTCTTGTCCTATCTGTAGAAATAATGGTGGAAGTTCAGGGCCAGCTTGCCATGTGGCGAATGCTTTCTATGGAGCCATGAGTAAGGCCATTTGAGGTGGGGATATGGCCACAGAGATCAGGGACATTGGAACCATGGATGGAGAGGAACCAGTGAATGTGATCTAAGTGTCAGTAACTGTAATTTTGAAAACTCCTGGAGAACCGAAGATTGAAGAACTAACATTGTTCCAGTATATTTTTAAAAAGTGGACTCGGAAAACTATTGCTTGACAGCAATATTCAGAAAACATAATAAAGCAGTGGGACTACAAGCATCAGGCAATTTCTAGAAGCCAGCATGAATTTCTTAAAAATTGATTGTGCCAAACTAACCTTGCTGGTTTTTTTTAACAAAGGGAATGCAATGGATGCAGCGCACATAGATTTCAGTAAAAAAATAAATAAAGTTGACTGTAGATGCCATCTCCATAAAATGGAACAGTGCAGGATGGATGATCCCACTACCAGATGGATTTGTTGTTAGCTGTCCATGGTCCTTAATGGATCTGTGTCTATGTGAATATCCCAGATGTTGTGGGATACCTCAGAGTTCTGTCATGGGTCCAGAGCTCCTCAACACAGACAAAGGGCTAGAAGGGTTTTCTGGAGACACAAAG
>JANHGC010004607.1:39799-54243 GCA_027560395.1 Boaedon fuliginosus | reverse complement strand
GGGTTGGATTAGATGACCTACAAGGTCCCTTCCAACTCTGTTAATCTAATCTATTGGATTCTAGTAGCCCCTCTGATCAAGGTCTTACGTCAGCATCCCAATGAAACTCTCCATACCGATTCAAAATTCCATCAAAGTAAGAATTTATTAGAGAAGTCATGTTGGCACATCTGGGGAAAACCCAAATTTGAATTCCCGCATTTTCCCGCTTCCACACTAAAACTCAAACCCTGCCCCATTTTATGACTCTCAAGTCACACTCTCCCATCCTCAATTCTGAACTCCTGCCATATCCAGTCACACCCCACCACACTCCAGCAACTCGTCCTTGAAAGGATGCTGTTGTGGCTGTCCTCCCTTTCCCTACTCTCTCGTTGCCACAGCTTGCCCATTCCCCACTGTGGCAGCCCTAAATCTGAATCAAGAGGGATCCGTTCCATTTGCTGGGATTGTCCCCCAAGTAGTCTCTGATCACAGCTCCTGTGTGCTTGGCAGGTCAGATTGGCCCTTCAGTTGGGCCTTCAGTTGCTCGGCCAGGTTTACTCCTAACACTTCCCTTGCAGTCCTGAAAGTCGGTATGCAAGGAAGGGGAATGTTCTCTGGTGACACGTTGACTTTAATAAAAGCAGGCCCTCTGCTGACCTCTAGGGGAGGCAAGGCAGCCGTCCCTAGTTGCAGGCATTCCACAGAGAAGCCCAGAACAACAGGTGAATGGAAAGACATGTGAAACATGGGGGGGGGGATCTTCTCCTGCCTTCCCATCAGAGGAAGCACCCTTGTGGGACTGAATCCTTCTTTTTATCCCTTGCCTTGCGCAAGGTTTGCATGAGGCTAATTATTTTATCCACTTGTCAGTCATTATTCTGATGGTACCTTCCCCCTAAGGTGATTATAGCTTACAAAATCCCCCTATTCAGTTTTTATGCTCTGTCTTGGCACTGACAGCCAGACCGGGGTACGGTGGGGGGGTGGGGGCTGTCCCAAGCCCATAACAGTGCCTTTGCCCATTTTGCAGTCTTTGCTCACATGCTCCTTGTAGTCAGCAGGTGCATGAAGGCTGGAGAGGTGGCCTCGCTGTCTAAGCATTACTGATTGCTTTTATGCATTTTAAATTAATCTCATGCTTCAGGTGAAATGCAGCTAATCAGGGTGGACAGGAAGCTGAAAAGGGTGCAATCAAATTAACATCACAGAGCTTGCACTTAAGACCACCCCCACATTTGCTTTGGCTCTCTTTCCTTTCAGTACTCTGTTCCTATTTTGTTTGCTGCTCTGCTCTAGTGGGATGGAGTGAAGGAATACCCCAAACACGGCTAATTCCCATGATAGCTGTCTTATCTCAGGCTACCGAATGAAAATGGTATCTTGCCTGCAACTTGCTCACAAGACACCAAAATGAAGAGCCTGAAAGGAGAATAGGGTTAGCTGAGGGGTTGGGTGATGGCCTTTGGCAGGATTTGCTTCTTCAAGAGAGATGGAACAGATGGGGCGGGGGGAGTGCTGGCCTCCAGGGGGATGCCTGTGGTCTACTCTTTCACGATGAAGGGCTGGTGGGCACACTGAATGTCTGTCTTCCTCTTGGCTGTACTGTGCTAGCATACCAAACAGCGTTCTGACAGGAGTCTGGGACCAGCCTTGCTCCTGGCAGGGAATTCAACAGCTTCATGTGTCTTCTGAAAAGGTCCTTTTTTCCTAAACCTACTTTCCCATTATTCAAATCTATTGGATGACCTTCAGGGCCTTCCTACTGTCTCCTCTCCGCATGTGGTATAACCTAGAAGATGGTGACCCCAGGGCCCATTTTGCATAGGAAAACAGTTTCTGGGGAGTCAGGGATGAGGATAACTAACAGTGGCCCTGGCAACCATTCAAGGTTCTAGATGGCTTTAAAGAGTCATTGGTGGGCAATGGGCACATGAGGATGGGTTGCTTCTTTTTGCTTTCCCAGCTCCAGGTATTTCTCTGGGATATTGGGGCCCTCTTAAGATCGGC
This sequence comes from Boaedon fuliginosus, assembly GCA_027560395.1. Classification (NCBI taxonomy): domain Eukaryota; kingdom Metazoa; phylum Chordata; class Lepidosauria; order Squamata; family Lamprophiidae; genus Boaedon; species Boaedon fuliginosus. The sequence continues at coordinate 52,251 of JANHGC010004607.1, read as the reverse complement.
ATTGGAGCCGATAGGCTTTGGGGCATGGCATAATTTTCTGCTTTGTGAAGGTGCTGGTTGGGAGCTCAGTTCAAATGGTTTGCAGCTACCGTAGTAACCAAACCGAAATTTGAGGCCTGTGGGTTCTTAATTTATCTATATTACATATGCATTTAGAGGCTGCGTATTTCATACAATCACCCTAAGCTGTTCACAATAATCCATAAAATACCATTTAAAAGGTACCCTTCCTCTGGAGCGCCAAGCCAACTTCCCACCCTAGTTTGGTGCTTGAGGAAAGAACTGGTCTCCAGAAGGCTCAAAGGGTCCCTCTCATCTCCAGTGGGAGGCTCTTCTAAAGGCCTGGGATAGTTACTGAGAAATCAGTTTCTGAGCTCCCATCCAGTGGCAACATTTAAGGGAGGGGACCCTATCTAACCTAAGATGGGCAGATCCTATCAGAGGATCACCCTGCCCTAGTGCCTGGCAGGGTTTTAATGAAGTCAACTGGCAACTTGCATTGCACCTAGAAAGCAGCCAATGAAGCTCTGGTGAACCGCAGGGTACCCAAAACTGCAAGTGCTACTGCAGCATGGACCAGCTGCAGCTTCTGGATGGTCTTCAAGGACAGCCTCATGTAGAGCACATTGCAGTAATCCAAATGAGAGACAACTAAGGCATGGGTGATGGAGCAAGAGCTGTTAATGCTTTCACTAAAACCTCACCTTCCAAAAAGATGACTCTTCATTGTTAACCATTGCGGTTATCAGCACAGTGGTCTCCCATTTGGGAAGGGGAAGGCCCATGTCATTCATGGAAAGGGTGGCAAACAAGACTGGCATCTTAACTGGGCCATTTCCAAAAGGAGGTTGTGACTGGCTGGTAAGGCATACCTGAGAGGGGACCCCCTTGCTGATTGCCACTTGTCCCACAGGCTGGGCTCCAAGTCACCTCCCAGCTCTCCCGGCTCTCTTTCCTTTCTTTCTTTCTGTCTTGCCTCTGCCCCTTCTCGCTCTCTCAGGACTCATTGAGCCCTTGGGGTGGGGGGTTCCGTGCCATCTGCCCAGCAAAACCGTTCCTAATTTCTGTTCTGCTAAATTGCCCAAGTGGGCACTTTCCCGAGTGGCCAGCATTAAATCCACACCATTCCTTTGCTTGTCCTTACCTGTACCCCTCCCCTTCAGCCAGAGGGTTATGTGGCACTCCAGTCCTGCAAACAAAATGGTTTGTGTGGTGATGTGACATCACAGTCCACCCTTGGTTCTGTCCACATGCTGCCAAGGGGAGCAAGCTGAAAGTCAGCCTTTTCCCAGCTGCTAATTGAATTAGATTGCCATGGAAAGCGGAGAAGCTGTAGCTCATTAAACCCCCCAGTGTCCCATTAGAACTGTGTGTGTTGCCTTTGCTGATTGTCATTACCATATATTACCGCACTCTTTGGGTAAGATGTGCCTTTCTTTAATCTCTGCCCCCTGAGCCAGCCTGGTTGCATACTCAGCATTCCCTCCCCACATCATTTTTGGATTAGGAAGAACAGGAGGGGATAGCATGTGTTAGCCTGACTTGGTGGCAACTGCCCCTGTGGTGAGCAAGAGGTTGTGGCTGCTGCTGGGATCTTCTCCGAAGCTTAATGGGCAGGCTAAGCCGCTGTGGTAGCTGAGGGGTGGCGCGGTGGAGCCTTAGTGCAAGCAGCTGGCAGGCGAAGCAAAGTTCAGAAAAGGGGGAAGAAAAATGTCTGCCCTCAAGCCCTTCGACTCGGCCTGCAGTGACAAGGAGCCCATCCATCCCTCCATCTACTCTGCAAACACAGATTTTGGCTGCCCACTTGGTCTCTTGTGCCCTGAGCTCTTCAACCAAGCTTCTTGCCCTGAAGCTGCCCTATGTGGGCAGCCACCACAGATCTTTGGGACCCATGCCCAGGACCCTCTCTGATGAAGGGCAGCAGGGGGATCATTCAAGCTCGATGCTCTGGGAAGGGCTCCTGCAACTCCAGGCTGAATCTCTCTCTCTCTCTCTCTCTCTCTCTCTCTCTCTCTCTCTCTCTCTCCCCCCCCTCCCTCTCCCTTCCACCCAACCCTGGGGTGGCCTGGCCCAAGGCTCTTGCGCAGAAAGTGGGTCATTGCATCTTCTCACCTACCACCACCTATGCCTCTGCTAGGCTCTGACGATTCCACCTGCTTCTGCAAGTCTGTCTGTTGTTGTTGTTTTTTTAATTTGGAGATGGCCTAGCCTTGGCTTCTGCCGATGCTTCCCTGCTCTAGCTCAGAGGTTGTGAACAGTTGCTGCAGGTTGACTATCTTGCTGGCTGAGCTCAGCAGATCCTGCACTACACAGAAGCCCTGGGACTCTGTCAATTGCAGCTCAGGAAAGCAACCGAGATCCCTCTGCTTCCCTAAGGCCCATGTGATCAAAATGACCAAAGGGTGGAAAAGTCCCCTTTGGCCAGAGCTGGAAACTCTGGACAATTGCCCGATTAGGGGCTGGCCACAGCTTTCATGTTAGTAGCTGCTGACCACCTTTGCAGCTCCTAGAGAGAAAGGAGGGCCCTTGGTGGGCTTTTTATCTTCCAATTCCTCAGAGGGAATTTTGCAGATTATTTTTGAAAAGTATTCCACAACACATCCTTGGAAGTATAAAATCTTAGTTAATAATTCATATGGACTTCACCATGGCTGCAGCTTTTTCATGGTTAAAACTTGTACTTGGTTATATGTCTTTCACAATTTATTGTGGATCCAGATTTGCATTATCAATTCTGCCTGCTTCATTATTCCATGAACTTGAACTCTGGTGGGAGACAGAGCCATTCCTTCCTGGTTCACGTTCTTACTCCTCGCCTAAGAGTTGTGGATGTGCATATGAAGGCAAGAGGTTTTGGTGGCTTCCTCCAAATTGATGCTGGGTGGAAAGGAATCATGGATCCCCCCACCTTGTTTTTCTTTCCTGGATCAGTTTCCCCTCTGACTGGCCTCTGGGGGAGAAAGGCAAGGGGGAGAGAGGGCCCGAGTAGCAAGAGAGTAGCAAGAGAGTAGCCGCCTAGAGGTCCCCCTAACAGGGGAAATGAGGCGGGGTATAAATTTAATAAAATAAATAAATAAATAAATAAGATAGGGTGCTCTTAACTGATTTTTCTTTAAACGCAAGTTTGTTTGTTTATTAAATTTATATGCCTCCCATCTCAGTGTTATAATGCTATTGTTCATCTTCCATGTTTGCATTAGCCTCCTTGTGTAAGATTTGGAACAGAAAAGCAGGATAATCCCTCCAAACAGGAGTCTCTGATTAGCGCTCAATGGCAGATCTTTCTTGATGCTCTCTAGCAGCAGATCTGGTGAACTTAAGCTTTCAGCATGGCTTCCTTTGTGACCCACAAAGCTCTCTGGGTGACTTAGAGACCTTTTTTGCTCATCAGATTAAGTCTGAGTTGCAAGGGTGGATAAACACCCGAACATGGAGATCTTTAGCAATGGGGATGCCCCAAAGCACTCTTTTTCCAAGTGAGGATGCTTTTCCCGCACCAAGAAGAGCCTGTCGGGAGCTTTGTAGAGAGGGTTTTCCTCCAAAGTGCAGAATCCTGCTGCAGTCGCCAGATCTTTAAGCTTCCAGCTGTATGGTTCAGGTTTCTTAGATGCTTCTTGTTTAGTTTCCCCTTTGAGGGAATTACTCTGTAATACAAAAATAACCTTGCCTCCCCCTGCCCGGATTTTCTGATTTAGAGGAAAATGTTACAAGCAACAGAGACTTCAACAGACTTCCTTGGATGCATTATAGGAGTGTGAATGGCTTGTTTTTTGTATGGAAGTATTTCCTTCCCTGCTCTGTCCCTCTCATAAATCTATATTTGTCTCTGAAAATATTTCACATGGGGTTATTTTAATTTATAGCAATTCGTATTGCAATTCCTCTTTCTTTATTTCAGTTATGGTTTATATTAAATGATTTTGAAGGTAGTATAGAAATCGATTAATTAGCTGAATTGGTCAGAAGCCTGCCTATTTCGTCCAGAAATGGACATGAACAGAGAATTGAAGGGTTTTTGAAGCATCAACCACCCCTTCCCTTTGAGACTCTTCTCTTGCCAGCCACAGCTTGCTTTTCCTCTCCTCTCGGCAGTCCCGGCTATGATCACCTCCCACCCCAACACCACCATTGCCATCAAGGGCCAGGCTAAGGAGCTGAATTGCACAGCACGTGGGGAGCGCCCCATTATCATTCGTTGGGAGAAAGGGGACACTGTGATTGATCCTGACCGAAACGTCCGATACACCATTGCTACGAAGGATAATAGCGACGAGGTCATCTCAACCCTCAAAGTAAGAAGCACAGCTGCAGTGCTGGGGGTGGGTGGGCAAGGCTGCAGAAGGGCCCTTAACATGCTGGGATTTGTGGCAGGGGAGAACACAGCCAGCCTGGAGATTTGGAGCACCCCTGGGTGCAGCAGGGGGTGAAACTTTCCTTTGGTGCTGAAACTTCCAACTTGCTGCCTTGTCCAGAGATCTTTCAGGGAATGGCATTGAGATTTGAGCTGACGTTGCTTCTCCACAGCTCAAGCCCGCTGAACGAGGAGATTCTGTTTTTTTTTCCTGCCATGCGATCAACTCCTATGGTGAAGACCGAGGACTTATTCAACTTACTGTACAAGGTATTGGCCTTTGTTGGGTGTGTCTGCGGGTATGCAATGGTGCCTTTTGTGGAGACCTTTCAGACACTGCTGGTGACTTGCTTCTGCTGGGTTAATCTCCAATTTATGACAAGTGATGCTTTGAGGTTTGCAGAACACTGACCACATTTTAGTAAAGCTGCCATTAACAATAAAAACTTAGGGGAGTCAGCTCATTTTCTATTTTTTCACCGACAATTTCCTAAGAAAAACAGGACATGAACATGGATTTAAAATAATTAAAATAATATGTCTGATTCCCGGTTGAGATCTTTTAAGCTAAATTTTACCCCTCTGTCTGCACCTAGATTTTCTCAAGGAATTCAAATGCAAAGTGGAGATGGAAGGGTGTTTACCCCTCCACCCCCACCCCCAAACAGTGCCCAGATTTTAGAAGATGGGGAGCTGCTGGTCTCCTACTCCCATCATTTCTGAGCAAGTTCTGCATTGTGTCTAGGGAGAACTAGCCAGGGGCTTCTGAGGCAAGGCAAATTTCCCTGGTTGAACTGAGCTGCCATGGAAATGGAGTTCAGCGACCACACCGGGCTCTTTGGAGCTGCGCTTAGCAATGGTCCCAGCCATCCTTCACCCATCATCCAGCAGGCATGGTCTTTTCTCCTTCTCAGATTTTATATTTTGTGCCATTGGCTGGATATGCAATTTCGGTTTATTCACTCTTTGATATATTGTTCAGTGTGCTAACCTGTTTTTAACCTGCAGTTTCAAGAAAACCTCCTGCATGTGGATGTCCTTCTTGGCACCTCTGCCCTTCTTGCTAATATTTCCAACTGTTGCATTTTCTGGGTTGGAGGCTGGTGGTCTGGTGTCTGCCTACATGCTGTGCCTGGGGGGAGGAGGGTGGCATTTCCTATTTCTTACTGCTGCCCCTCTCTCCCTCCCCAGAGCCACCAGACCCTCCAGAACTGGAGATCCGAGAAGTGAAAGCCCGGAGTATGAACTTACGGTGGACTCAGAGGTTTGACGGCAACAGCATCATCACGGGCTTTGATATTGAGTACAAGAATAAGTCTGGTGAGTAGAAATAATGATGCTCTGAGTGGAAACAGGAATTGGGAAACACCTTGCTTAAGATTCATGCATTTAAAAGATACTTGTTAATTGTTACTACAGGTAGTCCTTGGCTTACAACTATTCAATTAGCGAACATTCCAAGTTACAACGGCACTGAAAAAAGGATTTATGACTGTTTTTCACACTTTTGAACATTGCAGTCATCTGTATTTATGACAGTTGCAGGGAGCCCAGGATCACGGGGTCCCCTTTTGTGACCTTCTGACAAGCAAAGTCAATGGGGAAGCCAGATTCATTTAACAACCATCTTACTAACTTAACAACTGCGGTGATTCACTTAACAACTCTGGCATGGAAGGTTGTAAAATGATGCAAAAGACAATAAATGTTTCACTTAACAATAGAAATTCTGAGCCCAATTGTGGTCATAAATCGAGGACTACCTGTTCTGAGAAAATGGGAGAAATTCAGCTTAAACAGAATGTTGGCTTGGTTGGCCTCAAACGATGCTGCGAAATGCAGGGCCAGGAAAAAAACAAGGTTTCGGTGCAAGAAATCGCGCTTCAGCATTGCAGTTCCTTGTAGATGCAGCTCCATTGGGTACTCCATGTCAAGTGCGATTGGTCAGCTTGTTGTGAATCCATCTGCTGGGGATGCTGTCTATCCCTCTTTTTTTCTTTCTTTCCTTAAATGCCTTATTGGCCTAAGTAAAATATGTCCAGAGCATTTCCCTGATTCACTAATTTAGTCACTTTGTGAAAGAAGGAAATCTGTTCTTAACAAGCCCATATTGGCTTCTAGTAATCACTTTACTTATTTCTAGGTTTTTGCAGATCCACTGCTTGACTATCTTTTCCCAAGATTTCCCCAGGTATTATTGTCTGGCTGATTGGCTCCTAGTTTCCTAGATTCAGTCCCCCCGCTTTCTGAAGATTGGAACCACATGCACTCTTTTCCAGTCCCCACCCCTGGTAGTTCCTTGGTTCTCCAGGAGCTTTGAAAGATTTTGCTCAGTGCTCCGAGATCACTTCTGCCACCTTCTTCAGAGATGATTGGGATGCAATCTCTCTGGTCTGGCGATTTGAATTCATCCATATTGCATAGGGGATGTCTTACCATTTTCTTGCCTATTTTGACATGTATTCCTACTCTGCCATCTACTGTACTGCTTTTGATAGGTAGGACAGAGGCAAAAATGGATTAGACAGTTCCATTTTCTCCCTGTTATCCATCACTTTCTTGCCATCTTCTCCCATTAATGAACTGACCATTTCCTTGACTTTTTTCTTGTTTCTTCCATGGTGAAAAAGGGGGCACGATTGCTCAGTGGTTAAAGACACTGAGCTTGTCAGCTGGAAAGCTAATAGTCCGGGTTTGAGACCTGAGTGCCATGCGATGGGGTGAGCTCCCATTTCTGCTCAACTGAGCAGTTTGAAAACATGCAAATGCAAATAGATTAATAGGTACCAGTTTGGTGGGAAGGTAACAGAGTTCCGTGCATCTTTGGTGTATAGCCATGCTGGCCACATGACCACGAAAAATTATTTGGACCTCTCTGGCTTCCCCAGCCAAGAAACAGAGATGAGCACCACGCCCTAGAACTAGACACGACTGGACAGGGAAACCTTTAGCTTTACATGTTGTGAGAACCATTTTATTATTTATTTATCATTCTTCACACAGTCAGCCAGATGTTCAGACTGGATCTGCCATTTTTATCCACCTGTCTGGTTTTTTGCAAGGATCTGGGGGAGGCCGAAGTGGATGTTTGATGGTGTTACGGATATCATCACAGGATGTCAACTGTTCTGAGTAAAGCTGCCTCCTGCAATTGACTGATAGTGAATTTGTCAATGCCTGTGGTGTTCAAGTGGTGCTCCAGTTGTTTTGGGATTGCATCCAAGGCCTACTGATACCATCTTTGCTTTTGTTTGCCAGAGTTATTCCATTTCTATTTGCAGGTCTTTGTATTTTGTTATCTTCCCAGTTCTTTCTCTTCTATTCTGCTATCTCCAGGTACTGTCACATTCACTATCCAGATGGTTTATGTCCTTCTTATGGACAATTGTTAAGTCTGGCGTGTTGTGCATCAGATGCCTGTCTGTTTGAATTCTAAAGTTCCAGAGCACTTTAGCCTCTTCATTTTCTATTACTCTATTTTGTGGTCCCACCAGTTCTTGTTTGCAGGCACAGTGTTGCTGTTTTGTCATGCCATGGTTTGTAGTCAGTCTACACAATTTTCTTGCACCAGTTAACCAGATGGTCCACTTTGCATAGGTGGCACTTGCTACCTGTTGCTGTTTTCTCAATTCTGGTTTGGTATGCATTTATTCTTAATGCTTGTGCAGCCAGAATTAGCCCTTCTGTCTCTTTCTTCTACTTCCCTGCTCTTAACCATTGCCACGTGGTGGTGTTACCTGTTTTGCTTACTATTTTTTTAATGTACCGGCCACGCAGTGCTTTGTCTTTCCATGCCTCTTTTCTGTTCTTCATTTGGTCTTTCTTGCAGGCCAGTCTGGTCTCTCTGATACTTGGTAAGCCTCTCTGGTATCCTCGTTTCACTGCATCTTCTTCACTGTCCTTCAGAGATTTCTCCTATGTTCTTTTTTCTTCTTCTTCAGCTGTTTGGTGTACTTGCAACATTCCATGCTCACTTATCTTCCTTGGTAAGTAAAGTCTATCAACACCTAACATATGAACGAACGGCCTGATTCATTGCCATTATATTTCTGGCCTTATTATTCAGAGCCTTTAGTTCTGCTTGAGTCCTGTCTGCTATTCCAGCTGCGTATCTAATAACAGGAATTACCCAGATGTCAATTGCCTTGACAATATTTCCTCCACTGAGTTTGGACTTTAAGATCTTCTTCACTCTAATGAGGTTATTTATGTTTAACCTTCTTCTTTACTTCAGTGTGGTTGATGTTGTCAGTTTGAAGGATGCCCGGGTATTTGTAGTCTTCATCCAGATTCTTGATTTTATTTCCATATGGCCTCTTGATTCATTCAGTTTTCACTATTTTGCCCCATTTGATGGAACATGGAAGCATGGAACATTTGTCCAATCCAAATTCCAATCCAAATTCCCTTGCAATAACTTTGCTGTGTATCTGGACTGTGTTCAGCAGGGATTCTATTTCAGATGATGTTTTTCCATACAGCTTCAAATAATCCATGTAAAGAAGGTGGGATATTTGGCAGATGTTTTTGATGTTTAATAGCCAAGGCTATTTGTTATTTATTTATAAATACATTTATTACTTATTGGTTGACATTATTTAACTTTTCTGAGCAACTACTTCGGCTGATTTGTTACTCTATCTTAACCTGCAGCCTCTGAGGAGCATATAATTTTGGAGGTGTGAGCAGAAAACTCAAAAGTAAAGCTTCTTGACATCCTTCCTCATCTTCCCAATTATTTGTGGTTTCAAAGTATTTATGACACACAGCTGTGTTTGGAACTCTGGATCAACAAATAAGCCCTCAGCTGTTCTGTTTATTTCCAGATTCCTGGGACTTTAAGCAATCTACCCGGAACATCTCTCCCTCCATTAACCAGGCCAATATTGTGGATCTTCACCCGGCCTCTGTATACAGCATCCGCATGTTTTCGTTCAACAAGATTGGCCGCAGTGAGCCAAGCAAGGACCTGACCATCAGCACAGAGGAAGCAGGTGCCCATCCGCCTCAGGGCTATATCCACAAGATAATTTATGAAACAAATTGGGCAATGGGCAAAGTGTAAGAAAGAGGAAGTCATGAAGGTTGAGAACACACAATTGATGTCTGTGCTTAAGACCCATTTCTTCTTTGTTCCCCCCCCCCCACTTTTTCTGCCTAAAAGTCTGTTGTCCTCACCCAAAGGTCTTGGGTCCATAGACAGATTTGGGAGGGAAGTGAGGAGGGATGTTTAAGTCTCTGTTGCAACAATATGTGTGTGAGTGCACATGTCAGATTGGCAGAAGTCCTTGTTCTTTGGGGGGAAAAGCTGTTTGATTATTTTCTTGGGTTGGTCCTGTCAGGAAGCTCCCTTCCTGAACTGAGCTGTGGGGCGACTGGGCTAATCTGTTCTTCACAAAGAACTGGACTTCACAGCTCCTTTAAAAGTTTGCCTAGTATATTGCACAATGAAAACACTGGTTGAGTGGAATCTCTCTGATGAAATGCCTCGTATCAAAATAAGCAGGTCTGTCTTCCAAAATGCCACAGAATAATTATTTTTCAGTATAATTTACAACATTCTCTGAGGTTCACCCTTAAGCTGAAGAACTTTGCGGGTTTTCCAGTTGCTTTGTTGCTTGCTGTCTTCATTCTCTCCCCACCCTACCCACTTCACAGCAAGCTGAAGCAACTGCTGCCATCTCTGAAGTTTGTAGAACAGATGCCTAAATCCATTCCAGTAGGTCTGGTTTCCCTGGCATGAGCCAGAGGCATGAGCCATGGGCATGCAAAGCCTCTACCAGAAATGCATCACATTCAGGCATTTTGGGTTTTTTTTGCTACCTTTCAAGAACTGGGAACAAAGAAAGGATTTGTCTGTGCAACATGTAATGTGACTTCCACTCTTTCAGCTCCTGATGGTCCTCCGCTAGATGTCACCTTGCAGCCAATGACATCCCAAAGCATCCAGGTCACCTGGAAGGCAAGTATGCGTGTTCCATGCTTGAATGAGGGCTGGGATCAGTGGCGCTTCTTATTTATTTGAACTACAAAAATAACAGCTTGTGACCAGGCGTGGTCCTTTGGCCGATGTGGTGCAGAAGGTGCTCTTGTCCTTTCCCCGGGAGCCATGTTTGAGAAGGCTGGCCCTGGTCCTGCTCCTGTTTTGGAGCTCTGGGCCTTTGACACCCGAGGCAACCAGAGAGGGATGAAATGGTGCTGCAGCCCAGAGGGGGGCAATGTGGGGGAGACCTTGTGGCTCTAGTATTTAGCCCACCAGCCTTTGCTGCTGGCTTGTCATGTGCCAAAGATCTTGGGGGGTCACGACAGAGCCTCCCTTTCAGTCCTGCTGAACTGAAGAGCACTTACAATAAGGCATTTGACTCCTTGGCACATGATTGGATAATAAATCTAATAAAATAAAATAAAATAAATAAATAAATAAATGCCTGGAAATAACAGTCAGTAGAAACATCAGAAGCTTTGTGCTAAGATAGATGGCACAATGGAAGACACAGTTGCTGGTCTATTATGATAGACTGGGAGAAGCTAATAACAAGAGAGGAGTCTTTCAAGGAGACTTACTATCACCAATACTATTTGTCATTTCATTGTTTCCTTTTTGAACAATACTGAAAAAATTAGGCCATGGCTATCGAACATCAAAAACCTCTGCCAGGCTCTCCCACCTCTTTTATATGGATGAGCTGAAGCTGTAAGGAAAAACATAATCTGAAATAGAATCCCTGCTCAGCACTGTCCATATATACAATCACAAAACTGCAATGGAATTTGGAATGGACAAATGTGCTTTCTTACCATCAACATGAGCAAAATAATGAAAACTGAAGGAAAGATGTCCTATGGAAATAACTCTGGAGTCTGGATGAAGATAATTGCTGCAAATACCTGACCACACTGAAGTAAAGAAGAAGGTTAAACATAACATCATTAGAGTGAAGAAGATCTAAAAGTCCAAACTCAGTGGAGGAAATACTGTCAAGGCAATTTACATCTGGGCAATTCGTGTCATTAGATACACAGCTGGAATAGTAGACTGGACTCATGCAGAACCAAAGTTAGGCTCTGGATAGGAAGGCCAGAAAAATAATGGCAATGAATCATGCCCTTTGTTCACATGTTAGGTGTTGACAGACTTTACTTACCAAGAAAAATAAGTGAGTATGGAATGTTGCAAGTACACCAAACAGCTGAAGAAGAAGAAGAAAGGGCATTGGAGGAATCTCTGAAGGACAGTGAAGAAGATGCAGTGAAACGAGGATAATTTGAACTAATGGAGAGTTCCCAGCTTCTTCCCACATCTTACCTTACTAGGAGCGGGAGGAGATTTACTTTACCTTGCACTTTTACTCTGCTGCTCTGAGGAGCACACTTGCACTTTTGCCTTAGTGCTCTAAGGGGCACACACACTCGCTCTCAGCACTCATGCTTTGAGAGAGGGCAGATGTGCTAAGGCACATCTGCACAATCTACCTTTATAACAAAGATAATGTAAACCAGCTTTAATTTCACTTGTATCTTTTAATATTTTTGTTTAGTTTAATAAACATAGTTTTACTTTCATTGAGAACAAGCCTCATGAGTCTTGCTTCACTAGAAGCAATCGTCACAAGCACCACCTCCAGATTCACACACATTTTTTGTGACAGATGCACTGAAACGAGGATACCAGGGAGGCTTACCAAGTACTAGAGAGACCAGACTGGTCTGCAATGGACCAAAAAGAAGAATGGAAAAGAGACAGTGCAAATATTACATGTCCACTACTTAAAAAAACTAGCAGGTAAAACATGTAATAATAAGACCTGGCAATGGCTAAGAACAGTTGAAGAAAGAGTCAGAGGAGATAATTCTGGCTGCCCAAGATTAAGCCTTAAGAACAAACGCATGCACAGCCAGAATTGAGAAAACAGCAACAGACAGCAAATGCTGCCTCTGCAAAGAAGCTGAAGAAACTGGACCACCTAGTTTATTTTTATTTTTATTTATTTATTAGATTTATATCCCGCCTCATTTCCCCAATCAGGGGAACTCGAGGCGGCTAACAACAGTTAAAATAAACACATTACAATATAAAAAATATAAAAAACACAATCCATCC
>JANHGC010004607.1:9523-30431 GCA_027560395.1 Boaedon fuliginosus | reverse complement strand
GAGAGAGACGTGGGGCGGGGTGGGGTGGGGTGGGTGGGTGGGAGGGGGAGAGAGAGAAGATGGGAAAAGCTCCAGACAGTTCCGACTGCAGCTTATTTTAGGAAAGTCAGGGAAGGTCAGGCCATTCCTTCTTACCTGGTCTCAGGTTTCTTGTGCTTCCCCAACCAGCTTGTTTAGCGGGGAGGAGGAGGAAGATCCAGTCCTCCATTTTTATTTCACAACAGGGCTTTAGTCTGCTAGAGTTGAAAGGTAGCAGCTGGTGCAAGATCACCCTGGAATCAGTGCGGGCTCCAAGATGCATTTCCCCTGTCTCGGCCCGACTCCTGCCGTGAAGCTGTGTGCCAGTGCCTTCTCCACCCACTTCAATGCCCTCAGGGAAACAATAGCAGCCCCAGAAGGAGGAGGGAAGGGAGTTTTCACATTGCAATTAATTAAACACATGGAAATAATTACAAGGCAGTCTCCCTAGCCAGCAGCATTTGCTCAATGTGTTTCCTTTTAATTGAAAGAACCAGATACAGCCAGAAGCGCTGTGGTGCAACTGATGGGCGTAGAATCCCCTGCCTGGACTGTTTCATTGCTTGGTTGGGGGCGGAGGACTTCCAAGAGGAGCAAGCAGAGGAGCAGGAAGAGGGCTTGAAAAAGGGTGGGCATGGAGGAGCACAACTGCAGGAGCCCAAGAGACAGTTTTCTACTTCACAGAGCATGTGGGGGGGATAGGTGGGAGCAGGTCCCCAACTGCCCAAATAGATCCCTCAGGGCCCCTCCCTCCCTGATGACACGCATAGATGGGCCCTGAGGCAGCTTGCACTTTCCTGTTTGATTAGCTTTGCTTACTGAGCTTTGAATTTGCCTTTTGCCAGAGATGGCTGTCTCGGAGGCTGGGCATCCAATGGAAGATTTGCCATTTCTTCCTTTGGAGGAGACACCCAGCTTTCCTGGGGGTGGGGGTGGGGGAGGGGCTTAAGCCTGAGCTGCTGGCACAAAGTGGGGGTGGGTGGGAGGAGATGGCAGAGGCTCCTGCTTCATGGACTCCCTTCTCTGACTTGCTGCCTTTGCTGCACCCCTGCAGGCTTTGTGCTCCAGTACTCTGTGGATAATAGTGAGGAGTGGAAGGACGTGTTAATTGCTTCTGCAGAGCGCTCCTTCAAGCTGGGCAGCCTGAAATGCGGGACCTGGTACAAGGTGAAGCTGGCAGCCAAGAACAGTGTTGGAGCTGGTCGCATCAGCGAGATCATTGAGGCCAAGACCCATGGCAGAGGTGACTAGAGCCTGGGGAGGCAGCAGCTGGGAGGAAGGGAGCCTTGCAGTGTGGAAGCTGGGGTTTGTCCAGAGGAAGACCGAGAGACTTTCTTAGAGTTGGAGTTAATTGGGAAAGAAAGGCTTCAAAGAGGGAAATGCTGGTTCCTGCACCCCTTTTAACAAATGGTGCATAAAAATGCCATCCATCCCGATGTTTTCCTGGCCTGGAGCTCATTTGAAGGAGAAACAGCCTCCTGTGGCAGTATTTCACCCTGGCCTCCTAAGGGACTCGTTTTAAACAAGGCAGACAAGTTTATTATCATGGTTTGCAGCCAGCATCAAGTTTCAGCCAGTTTCAAAGATTTGCCAAATTGAAATATTACACCCATCAAGTCGATTGCAAGCTTGGTGCTGTTCTTATCTGGACCATTTAGAATCAAAGCCTTCTTGTCAATCTTCTTGTGTTAAGAAGGCCTAATGAATACAGGATCCTTATGGAAGAATCATGAACACTTTTCCCTTTAGAGAGTTCCCTCTCTTTCTCCCAATCCCTTTTTCCTTCTTTTCTGGAGATATTTTGAATGTTTTTGAACTTCAATTACAAATTATTTAAAATTAATTTTTATATAGTTAGCAACCAACATGGATGTTTATATAGTTAGCAACCAACATGGATGCAACAAATATCAGTTCAATCTTTTTTGGCAGGAGGATTAATTAATTAGTTAAGGATAAATTAACCCCTTTTTTAGAGTGGGGATGGAGTCAATCCTTTATCCGGAAGGGACTCTAGTGTTCCATTTCTGCAGCAGGTCAGCTGCCCTTGCATAGCTGGGAGAGGCCAGCTGCCTGAGCAGCCTGGCCGAAGGGAGCGCCTGCCCATGCTGTGCTGCTGCAGTGTCAGACAGCTTATGGAGAGCACCTTGGGAGCTCTGGCTTTTATAGTGCCTAAATCGGTGATGGTGATGAAGAAGAAAATGTGTGCCTTACATTCTATTGATTAGCGGGTTAGACAGTACACCTTAAGGGAGCATAGGTCATGAAAGAAACCCTTAGGGCCACTTTCCAGAACCTGCTCTATTCTATTCTATCAAAGCTCACCATCCTCCTTCTTCTTGTAGAACCATCTTTCAATAAGGACCAACATCTGTTCACCCACATCAATTCCACCCATGCCAGACTGAGTCTGCAAGGCTGGAACAATGGGGGCTGCCCCATTGTAGCAATTGTCCTGGAATTCCGACCCAAAAGCACCTGGGCTTGGCAGAGTCTGCGGGCTAATTACTCCAGTGAAGTCTTCCTGACTGACCTGCACGAAGCCACTTGGTATGAGCTGCGCATGAAGGCATGCAACAGTGCTGGCTGCGGCAACGAGACCCTGCAGTTCGCCACCCTGGACTACGATGGCAGTGAGTGTGGATTGGCTGGGGGAGATTAGAAGCCCCCGTTGCCTGTGGGTTGGGCTTGTTCAGGGGGTGCACAGCTTGGGCTTTGGCGCTTCTTCTGCACAGGCACCATTCCGCCTATTAAGTCTGCGCAAGGGGAAGGAGATGATGTCAAGAAGCTTTTCACCATCGCTTGCCCTGTCATCTTGGCCATGCTTGGCGTTGCGTTGCTGTTCGTGGTTCGAAAGAAGCGGAAGGAAAAGCGCCTGAAGCGTTTGCGAGGTGAATGCTTGATTCTTGGGAATCCCTTTTCAACAACCAGGAGAGAAACCCCAGGGTTGGATGAGCCCGAGCAGGCGTCCCCCTGGCTTTCCCCTCTAGAGGATTCAGTCCCTGCAGCTGCCTAGGTAGGTGGGTTGGGGGGAGAAAGGCGGAAGCTACAGGATAGGGCCCTCGTTGGAGCTGGCGGTAGGGAGAGTCCTTGACCACAGTTGGGACCGGACAGGAAAATTCATGGTTAAGTATTGCAGCCATTACGTGAGGCTTCACAGGACAACACCTGGTTTTACAGCCTCTTTTGTCGCCATTGTTAAGCGAGCATGGCGTGGTCATGATTTGCAACCTTCCCTGCCAGCTTCCTCCTGACTTCGTTTGTCAGAAGCTGGTTGGGAAGGACACCAGTGGCGGAATGGGAGGTGGCAACTGTCAGTTGCCAAGCACCCAAATTGCAGCCAGGTAACAATAGGAATGCTGAGACAGTCGTAAATGCAAGTACTGGTCATAAGTCACTTTCCCAGTGCTGTCATCACTGAAGGAATGCTGGTAAGTCGAGACTACCTGCATGGGCATGAACTCCTCTTTGTTTCTCCGTGAATTTGGGGCACCGAGATTCTTTCTGGGGTCTCTTTCCTTTAGCTTTAGCTCCCCATAGAGAGCCCCCCCCCCAGACAGGCCAGAGCGCCCACGGTGACCTCTCGGCCTGAACCGAGCTGCACAGGAGCAGCCAGGGCAGAGGGCTGCTTCTGCTGCCTCCATTCAGGCCTCTCTGCTCTTTCCCTTGCAGATGCCAAGAGTTTGGCTGAAATGCTCATCAGGTGGGTAGCCACATTCAAATCTTGTTGGTTTAGCATTTTGATGCAGGGTGGATACAGATGACCTCAAGTCCCAAATGCTTTCCTTCTTCTCCTCCTTCACAGTAAGAATAATCGTAGCTTTGACACGCCAGTGAAGGGTCCTCCCCAAGGCCCTCGGCTGCACATTGACATCCCCCGAGTCCAGCTGCTCATTGAGGACAAGGAGGGGATCAAGCAGATTGGTGAGCGGCTTCACCTCCCAGTCCAGGGCGCTGGCCATGTCCTCAGAGCTCCCTCCTTTGCAATTTGCCCTCATCCAATTACTCTCCCTGGGTCTGGGAATGGGGTGGCTCTTCTGTGCAGGCATGACTGCAGTCCTAGGTGGCCTCCGGGTTCCCCCCTTCCAAGCATCAACTGGGTTGAATGGTGTTTTGGGACTCCTGGCAACCATGTTGGGTGTGGCCAATTGTGGGTGCTGGTCTTCCTCTCCACCTCCAGTGAGACTCTTGCAGGAGGGGTTGGGGGAGTGGCTATCGCTTCCTAGCAGTCCCAGGCGGGGAGGTCGTTATCCCAATTTATTTCCTATAGGAGATGACAAAGCAACCGTCCCAGTCTCTGACCCAGAATTCAACCAGGCTGTCAATCCACAGACCTTCTGCACAGGGGTATCGCTACACCATCCAGCACTGATCCAGAACACGGGGCCTTTGATTGATATGTCTGACATCCGCCCTGGAACAAGTAAGCACTGCAGAGAAAAGGCCTTCACCCAACCAGAGAAGCTTTAAAGCAAATTCCTCTGAAGGCACAGGGGGAGTGAGTGAGTGAGTTAGGGAAGAGATCTCTAGGGCACTCTTGGCCCTACTTGTAGCCAAATTCTCCATCTCTAGCTCAGGTTGGGTTTCTCACGGCAACCGGCTCTGATCAAAGAGGATTTGAATTGTGTGGTTATGTTAGTCCATACTGACAGTGCTGGAACAGTGAGGTTGTGAGAACTTGACCATTTATTCCCTTTATCTGCAAAATAAATGTATTAGGGTTTGGGATATTGCCAGACTGTAGCCTGCTTTTAGTGATATCAGGTCTTGCCGCCCCAAAATTTAGAGGAATCAGATGAACACTGGTCTGCCTGGCCCCTCTCTGCCGTCTGATGATCATATACATGTCTGCTTTATCTCCCATGTGGCTTGCTCAAACCCACAGGTGGCACACCAGTTAGTCCTATAGCTGCCCCTCTCCTCCCTGACTGGTTCATCTCCTCCAGCTGCTCAGCACTTGCCTGTCCCTTGTCTTGCCAGGGTTCCTGCCCTTGTGCAACAATGGTTTTGTGTTCTGTTTGCTGCTTCTGGCCAGAGAATGGACCTTCTAGGTCCAGGCCTGGTCCGTGTCTTCATCTGTGTCATGCTCCATCTCATACACTGCACGTGGCATATTCAGTACCTGGAATGTTGCATAGATCCCACTGTGCCTAGATGCAAAGAGGGGGGAGGGAATAGAGAATGATCTACAAAAAAATCATTTTAGATACAAGGCATCACCAACATAAAAATGAAGCTACTAGTGAGAAACTACGGCATGAGGCAGATTTCCACCAAGCCTAGTAGGGTCCAACCTACACAGTTTTCACTTCTCATTCCAAATCCAGAAAAGGCAGCCATCTTCTTTTGCAGATCCTGTTTCAAGGAAAAGTGTAAAATCTACACACAGTGCCCGGAACAGATACTCCAGCCAGTGGACTCTCACCAAGTGCCAGGCCTCCACGCCAGCACGGACTCTGGCCTCCGACTGGAGAGCGGTTGGCTCCCAGCATGGCATCACAGTGACTGAAAGTGACAGCTTCAGTGCTAGTTTGTCCCAGGACACAGGTGAGTTGTGTCACAGCCACAAAGCGCAGCCTTTCAAATCCAGCTGCGGTTTGTTGTATCCTGCCAACCCAGAACTTTCAAGAGATAAAAATGGAGGCTCACTCATCTTTCCTCATATTTTGCAGAGGTTTTATTTGCTTATTATAATTTACATGCATACAGACAAATTAGATTCTTAAATGGTTCTACAAAATAGCACATTCAATTAAAAACAACAAAAAATATAACACAAGCTGGGCTACTTCTCCCAATAGTTATCACCCCCTTTCATTCATCATCACAACAAGGAATGTTACTCACAGTGTCTATTATATATCAAAATAGCCAGATCTAAGTAGTCTTCTGAACACCAGCAGCTGGGTGATGATCTGAATTCAGGTGCAGGATCAGGAGAGGGGCAGCAAAGAAAAAGTCATCCATTCTTTGTGATGCCTTATTGTGGGGTTGAAAGGGTATCCTTTCTTTGGAGCTTAGTGAACAGATAGAAGCTTCTGGGCGATTCATTGAAGGAATTAAGACAAGAGGTGATGAAGAAATAAGTAGCTGTGAACAGATACTTTTAATCCAGGAAGTGTTGTAACTAGCATGCAAGATGGAGTTGCAAAAAACTCTCAGCCACAGCGGCCTTCTGCCCCTTGAGCAGATATTGCAAATCCAGGAGGACCCCCTTATTTCTGAAGCATTTCAGGCCTGGACAGGAGAATGACCCTGTCCAGAAGAAAAGATGGGATACCACTGGCTTCCAATGTCACATCCACTCGTGTATTGTCAGGATTGCGCTTGAGTCTGTTTGTTCCTGCCCAGAACTTCAAAGACTCTGAGATAACACTTTCACCGCATCTCCTCTTTGACTTTGGAGTCAGGAAGTGTAGGAACTGGCTTCTTCCACTCCCGGCTGTTTCAGCTTAGTAAAGGAGAGTTGGAGTGCCATCGACTGTCTTGGTGGTTGTCCTGGCAGGGTTTACATTGTCTCCTTCTTGTTCCCACAGACAAAGGTCGAAACAGCATGGTGTCTACAGAGAGTGCCTCATCCACTTATGAAGAGTTGGCTCGGGCTTATGAGCATGCCAAGTTAGAGGAGCAGCTGCAGCATGCCAAGTTTGAAATCACAGAGTGCTTCATTTCTGACAGCTCCTCTGACCAGATGACCACTGGCACCAATGAGAATGCTGACAGCATGACTTCCATGAGCACTCCCTCCGAGCCAGGCATCTGCCGTTTCACAGCCTCTCCTCCCAAACCACAGGACAGCGACCGTGGCAAGGGGGTAGCCGTGCCTATCCCTCACCGAGCAAATAAAAGTGAGCCATGATGCAGGTGCTGCCTTTTGGTGCCCCAAATGAAGAGCTCAGCCCCAAATAACAATAGCAATTATACTTGTATACTGCCCCATAGCACTTTACAGCACTCTCTGGGTGATTTACAAGGTCACCATCCTGGGTCCTCATTTTCCTGACCTCGAAAGGATGGGTGAGTCAACCTTGAGCCAGTCAGAATCAAACTCCAGGCTGTGGGCAGTCTGCCTGCAATGCTGCACTTTAGCCACTGTGCCCCCCCCCCCCAGGGCTCGATTGCAGCTCTTCATGAAGCAGTTCAGGACAAGCTCCCTGTAAAGTGTTTGGATGAGCTTGGATAGTGGCATGGGATGTGCTCTGGGGCAGAAGGGCTACGCAACCTTCAAGTTAGATAGCCAGAGCTTTATAAATGGGGATGGTGAAGCTTGCTCCAGAGAGCTGGCATCTGGAGGGAGAGGGAGTGCTGGCACTTGCCATTCATGGAGTGGGCTGGATCTTCAGGCTTCTTTCACCTGTTTTGCCTTTTCCCTGAAGGAGTTGCTTGCTTTCAGTGGACTGGATTAATTTCTTTCTCTGGTCCTCTTGCACCTCATTTGTCCTTGAGTAACCTTGGAGCTACAGCTTCTCTGTTGACCCTCTTTCTGCCTTCTACAGGTGACTACTGCAACCTGCCTTTGTATATGAAATCTGAAACGTTCTTCCGCAAGCCAGACCTTCAAGACCCTTGTCCTGTAGTGCCACCCCGGGAAGCCTCCATACGAAATCTGGCTCGGGCTTACCACACACAAGCCAGACACTTGACTTTAGAAGCCAGCAGCAAAGCCTCGGCTGCACCACACGCAACTGCAGCCACCACCTTACCTCAGAGAACTCTTGCCATGCCAGGCTCGGCCACTGGTGCCCCTCCTGCTGCTTCCACCGCTGCTCCCGCCCCGGCCCCCGAACCTAGCCCGGGTCCTGTTGCTGAGCCACGCTTGCCTACGCATAGCAAGATTGGGGGGTCCAAAGACTCACTATTAGAAATGAGCACATCTGGCGTAGGGAGGCCACAGAAGCAGGGAACTGGTGCCTACTCCAAATCCTATACGCTGGTGTAGCAGTGGGTAGGAAGGACAGCCAAGATGTGGCTCTTTCTCCAAGTCATTTATACTGGAATTAAGTGGAGCTCTTGTATAAAATGGATTTTTTTGTTTTTGTATAAATGAAACTATTTTTCTCTTCTCCAGAACTGGGGGGGAAGTCACGAGGGCTCCAAGCATTTGCAGGAATTTCTCTTATGGAAGAAGCCCTGCTCTCCTTTCGGTGTTGCGGAAGAGGGTGCCGAATTCTGATGGGCACATGCTCTTTCCCATCCTCTCATCATGCAGCCTTTCTTTTTTTTTTAAAGGCCCCTTTGGGACACTGCATGTTGTTTTACTGTTTGGTAAACCATGGGATTTGCTTCTAGTTGCATCTGCCTGTGTCAATACTTTTTTCTATTTAAAAAAAAAACCAGCGCAGTGTGCAATAAAAGTTATGTTTCTATAACATGAGAGTCCTTTGTTTGATGTAGGCTGATCTCCAAGAACAAACAGGAAGCTGGGATGCAGGTTGGCAGTGGCGGCTTCGTTGGAATAAATTTTGGAGTCCTATTGCAGAGGCCCTGCAATTCACATCCTGTTTTAACATGAATGAAGCCATTCTAGCAAATGTCAGACATAAAGCAGATCATTATTTTATATATACATCTCTTAGGCACCACAGCTATTTAAAAGCTGTAATGTCTAATATGACCTTTTAAAGTGCCATTTTCTTTTCCTCATCACAGGAAATAAAATATGAATTGTCAAACAGGGAGAGAGAGCAAACCACCATGCTTCCAGTTGATAAAGGCCCTCAAATGGTTTTTAGTAGGGCAGGTTCAGGTGGGGAGAGACCTTGCATCAGCAACCCTGGTTGGCAAGGAGAGTTTCAGCCCAGGCAATACTCCACCTTGCCTAGCAGAAGGTAGCATGTTCATGACTAAAGTATTCGTTTTCCTTTCCGGATGGCCTTTGAGCAAGTGAACTGTTTACTGCAGGTGCCAGGAGTAAAGATAAACATAGCAGTCGGCTCTGTTGGATCACTGCTTGGCAATTCTTCCAGCACTCAGCAAGAAAGCTCCCTGCCTCAGTAGGGAAGGATCATCCAAGCACCCAAAAGTGCCTTCCTCTCAGCAGCGCAGGAGCCAGCATCAGATGGGCAGCCATGACCAATGCGCCCTTACTACCACTTCTCTCTCTCTTCACATCGTAGCTGATTATGGTGAGGAACCAAGAATAGCAGCAGCAAAAGATGTTTTGCTCAAGACATCTTGGAATGCCTCCAAAGAATTTTCTGCCATGCTAGGGCAGAGGACCAGGTAAGCAGAGTGAGAAGGTTTGGCGGGGGGGGGGGGGAAGTGATTCCTGTAACAGCATCAGCTGAAAGAAAAAGCTGGCTGTAGAAAATGCTGGCAAGTAAACTTGGAGGGGAGGAGGAGCTGGTTCTCCCAGCTCTTCTTTCCAAACATATCTGGCAAGCAGAGTTATTAGAAAGCTCACATTGATCAGCTGGGAGGACGGGGCAGTGATTCCCAAAAGGGAAGGGCAAAGACCCCCAGGGTGTTTTGCTAAACCCTCTGCACATCGAGACTGCATTCCTGCATCAGTGGCTTGTAAGGGGTAACTGACATGTTCCTCCTATGTGAATTCAAGTAATCCATTTACAGGGATTTTGATCTTAACAGCTTTTGGCCCCTACAGTAGATTAGGGATAGGACACATGAAATTATCTCAGAATCAACCTGTTGCCCCAAGTCCTAATTAAAAGTTTTTAATTAAACTTGGAGGTTGTTCATATGGGCCAACAGACATGATATATGTATAACACAGATGCCACGTTTCATTGCTTATGGCAAGGTAGCTGCCCCCAAGAAGATGCTTTGGCATTAATAACCATAACTATAAGGCACACTCCCATGGCTTTTACCTTCCCATATATGGATGCCACGGCTGCTGCCTGAGAATTCTGGCTTTAGTTCCCAGGAGAACTTAACAGCTGTAGGAATCGAGACAGTTCTCCTCCTTCCTCAATCCCCTTTACTAGCCCCCATGGATTGTTCCATACAATGACATTTCCTGGAACATGCTGTGGCCAAGGTGGGAATACAGCAAGGAAGTGATAACACGAGGGTAGTAATTATCAGCATGAGATGAACTTGTGCAACTCATCAATGTTTACATTGCAAAGTTGTCCAAAGAACTGTAACATTTCCCAATATAGCACTGGGAGTTTCAGAGCCAGTTTCCACAGGCAAAGAAACACTGTCCCTAACATATGGGCAGCAATGCTGGCCTAAAGCAATCAGCGACACTGAAGAAGAGCCTCAAAATGGTTTGATCCATGTGCTTCTCTATCACAGCTCCTTTTTGACATGACAAGCAGCAGCCTCAGAATAAGAGACATGGCACGACCTGCCATCTTAGCCAATTAGTCGGCCACTCTGGGAGCTGCCAACACTCCACAACGCCCTGCCACCATGCAAGACTCGATGGCAACCTTCTAGCAGAGGGCTGGGCTGGGGAAGAAATTGGTGGCATGTCAGTACAAAGATCTGAGGACTGGCATAGGAGTTCAAGTCCACAGCCCCCCAGCCCATCAGTCCACTTGTACTGCTGAGATGTAACATGAAATGCTGTATCGCTTTGTGCAAACGTCTCAGTGATCTACTTCCCGAGAAGGGAGGTGGTTGTTGAGTCCCTTGCCCTGTAATGTCTGCAGCGAACTCCATCATTCCTTAACAAAAGGATGCAAGCAAACACCCTCCTTCCTGTGTATCTGATCAAAGGGACGGATTCACCAGGATGCTCCCAGCAACCTCCCCTGTTTCAGAACCTCCAATCTTCATTCATGAGGCCTGAGGCAGGTCACACAATGGTGCCCACCAACAGAAAGCCCACCAGGGGAGACGGAAAGTGGGGGATTAAGGATTAGGCATAGAGCAGAAGGCACAGGACTTCTGCTCATCATATAATCCCTGGAAAGTCCACCATCATTTACACTCCGATTACAAAAGGCGACCAGAAAAATCTGGCTGAAGTTGATCTGCTAGGTATCCAAAGAGAGACACTTTTCTCCTAGCAATCTCCATGATTGCCTCTGACTTGATTAAGTAATAGAGCAGCTCACAAAATAACATCGGGGATTAGATGAAGCAATGCAAAAGTGAGCCATTTTAAAATCTGTCTGGAAAAAAATCTTCCTCACTGCAGCAGGGAAAAATCAACAGTCATGAAAGATCTAGAAAAGAATACATTTAATCAGAATTTAAAAATACAGTTAATAGCTGAAGGATGCATACCTCCAATCCTCTGCAATAGTATACATTTCATTTATTGGAAGGGCAACAACACAGGTCCTTCCAGTCCGAGAAAAGCTGCTCTGGACCCACCCAGAGGGAGAGATCTGCCCACAAAGGAGAGGCCCAAAGCCACTTGTAGCACCAGCCATTGGGGAGGGGGAGGTTCTGCTGCCTGGTTAGACACCTGGTGATCATTGTTTAAAAAGCAACCCCAGAGACTAGCCATCCAGTTGAAAATGGAGGCGGGGGAGGGGAGGTTATTGAGAAATTTAGCTTTCTTCTGGCAGCTTAATTGGACCATTGCCTGCTCTCCTTTTCCCCAAATCTCTGTTTACCTCCTGGTGTTGCTGAGAGCACTGAAGAATATGCTCAATGAGTACCATGAATATGCCACCAGTGCAGATCAGGTACACAAACCCTTAAGAAAAGGGCAGAAACCAGGAGTAGAAATGAGCTCCCAGAATCCAGAACCACCTGGGGAATTGGACTTGCTCATGACCTGCTTCAGCCTCTGCAAAGACTGATTTTGTAGTTCATATTCCCAGGTGCTGCAGGAGCAGAAACACACTGCCAGCCCCCTCAGCAGCCATACTTGAACTGGGGATTCTGTGGTGTGGAAGGTGACAGTGGAAAGAGGAAGCTGAGCAAGAGATGGGGGAAGAAGACCCATGTCTTTCAGGTGGGCCCATTGTTTCTTTGGCTCCCTAAGTAAGGACAGGTAACCTAGCAGCCACCTTTCTCCATTCAGCACACACTTGTTTCTCTTTCACTGTCTTTGTGACATTCCCTGGGATGGAGAATCTACAAAAAGGCTTGAATTAATTTCCCAAGAGAAATCTGGCTAAGAATCAATCTCCGAGTGCAACCCAAGAAAACATGTGGAGACTGTTGGGTACAGAGATAATAATATATATTGTTAGACAGGTAGGTAAGCTTTTTGCAGACAAGCAGGAATTTTGTCCATCTAGAAATGGTAGACCTTGATCTGATTGTTCTCATCCAACCCAAGCTGCACCAAACCGGAGCCACTGCTGGAGGAATGTGAAGGACTCGGCAAGAAAGGGCTGGCAACTTGAGTGAAGGAAAAGCATAAAAACATGGCGACAAAAACTAGAAAGGCACTAATGGGTAGAAACACACTGGCCACAGCCAGACCTGGAAAAAGGATGTTTCCCCTTGAAAGGATTTTTTTTTTAAAAACTGGGCTTTCTATTGCCATGCAGCTAGTCACAGACCGAATTGGAGGGATACGTTTAATTAGGAAGATTCAAAAAATCAGGATTAATCTGAATCTCACAAAAAATCAGGATTTACCTGAAGCAAACGAAGGGTCCACTAAATCACTCAGCAAAGCAAATCTTTCCTAACAATTTAGGAGAAACTCTAGAGAGAACTATGATCTGCAAAGGTCCTCCCGTGTTATCTGCCCTATTAGGAAATCAACATGGCCAGACAAACCCCACAAAACAAAAACAGAAATTGAGGGTTCTGGAATGGCCAAGTCAAAGCCCAGATCTAAATCCAATTGAGATGCTGTAGGTGATTTAAAGCAAGCTGTGCATGGCATGAAACCCCTAAGTATCACACAACTGAGCAAATTCTAGATGGAGATGTGCAGAAAAATTCCTCTTAGTCCAGGGCTGTCAAACTCCTGGCCGAGGGGCTGGATGCGTCACATGCTGGCCACACCCATGCTCGGTTTAGCGAAGAGGGGGAAAGTCCCGATATGTCATGTGAAGCCACCATGACAACGTGAGTTTGACACCTCTATCCTAGTCACAGCCAGAGACTGGTAAATAGTCTACTTGAGGTTGTTTCTGCTAAGTGGTTTCTGCCACTATTGGAGCCAAGGATGCACTTGCCATTTCCTCTGAAGGAAATCTGTTAATTTTTGGATGAATAACACTGCAAACTCAAATTTTATTGTTTATTTGTTCAACTACATCACCTTTACCATTAAATATTGTTGTGGTCAAGATAATGTATTGATAAAGGGTGTACTTTTGCACATGGGCAATTTGCAATTATGTTTATTTAAATTACACAATGGATGACAAAATGTAACTATGCATGCATTCTCTTTATCAATATTTAAGATCAAATATCTACAGGTTGAACTATGTTGAAAAAGTTAAAACTTGCAGTGGGGTGTGCTTATTTTTTCACGTAACTACAGGATTGTGAGAGAAGGGAAGGATGCACAACTTTTGTTTTCTACAGCTTAATGAGAAACTTGATGAGCAAATCTGATTGAAAACTAGGGCAAGAAACAATCTACCTGCCAGGCCAAGCCCACACCTGGGTTCTAAACTCCTCTCCTGCCCCCATGGATACAAACCGTAATGCAGATTAGTTTTATAGCACTACTTATTATTAGACACAGCTTATTATTTTCAGTGTCTCTCAATCTCGACACCCTTTTGGGAATTGGCTGCAGTGAGAGATAACAGTTAGCAGCTTTGGGGCTTAGGACAAAAGGATACCTTTTGCAATCATGCTTGAAACTCTCCAGCCATTTCTTATTGGCATCAATCATGCGCTGGATGTTTGGCTTCTCAGCCCTGGAGCCCTGAAAATGAGGGTGCTGGAACAGGCAGACTTGCTCGCTGTTGGGAAGTAGGAAGTGGGCAGAATCAACCAGGAAAAGAGGTCAAACAGCAGACAAATTGGTTGTATTCAGGCAACAACCTTAATCAGGTGAGGACCAAGGAGACCCAAGGAAGTTTTTGCTCTCCTGAGAGCACTGTTGATGTCTTAATTCTCTCTAGAGAACATCCTGCGGGCTTCCTCAGATCTGCGGAGGACATCCCTTCTCTCTCCTGAGCTGGAGGAAAAGAACTACCACAAATTTCAAAATGGCTACTCTAAAACACTCCCCAGGAGACAGATTTTGTTTTGTGCTAGCTGACATAGTCAATGCTGTAAGGCAAGACACATTGATCTGATATCAGCTTTGATGGGAGAAGATTCCTTACCTCGTTATTAAGGAGTCCAGTTTGTCATCTGGAACACCGAGCCCACCACAGGGTAATGGAAACTTCCCTGAACAGAAAAGACTACATTTACAAAATAACAAAGAGCTTTCCATTATTAGAACCAAACAGAGACTAAACGCAAGTCATATTTTTTGTTCAGTCATCAATCCATTCTGAGAGTTTTGGATTTTTCTAAACATTTCCAATAAATTGTATTACTTATTTCAAATCTAATCTCTAAGAGCTGGGTGGATTTGTTTAGATGCTTCCATCCCCCAAACTCCTCAAAAGATGGACAAAAACCAAAATAATTTTGGTTCAGACATTGAATGTTCTTCAAAGAGTCCTTTTAGGAAAAATCTTTTCAATAACTAAAATGTTTTCTTTAGTACTATTACATCATGTAGCTCAACTCAGTTCTCATCCACACAATTTTTACGAAATGATCAGAATGCTCTTAGGATAGAAAAAAAAAACCACCCAAAGGAGAAAACTTCAGGCATTCGCTTTAAAAGAAAATCTGAAACAAGACAAACAGCTCTAGCAGAGTTGCAAATTATGGCGTCATGCCGACTCTCAATAATCCAAATCCTACTTCAGGAATCTACCAAGCATGCCTCAGCTTTGGTGAGAGAAAGTGGGAAAGAAGGGAGGAAAACGAGCTCTGCTGGTCCTTTCAGCTGAAACCCTGAGCCCTGCAACCAGGATTAGAGTTCAACTAGTATTAAAACTCTTTCCCCAGAACAAGTTGGTAAACTCAGTGGTTCAATGTCAGAGTGGGCTTTTGGACAAAAGAAAGAAACAGCTCAAGAATCCATTCTTACCTGGGAAATACTTGCGCCATTTCTCCATCAACATACTGTCCACAGACTGTCCGCTCACAACTGCAGAACCGGGACTGGAATTACACCAGACTGTCTGAAGTCCAGCGGAAGGTGCAAACGGTGTGGCCGAATAAGCACGTGCCAGGGAGGTATAAGCAGTCAGAGGAATTCCATCCCTGGCCAGTGGAGCCAGGGACTGGCCTTGGGTGGAAGCGAAGAGAGTCTGCTGGCTGCTGAAGGTACTCAGGAAACGAAGGACACAGTTCAGGTCACTGGTGATGCGTTGCAGTGACTCAGTCAAATACTGGATCTTGTCAAAGGGAGAGAACTGGACATCTGGTTTCAAGTCAGCTGCTGTGAAAGGGAAGGGATGGAGGGAAAGAACTATTGATTATTTACTGGACAAAGAATACAGAGGTAGTAAAGCTCTGAACCCAGAAAACTACAACCCAGCCACAATTCAGATAAATGACTGGGCTTCTAGGGCAAGATTTCCCAATTAAGTTTAGGGAGGTACAGAGAGAGAGAGATCCAGGGAGGGATGAAGAGCCTTTTGGTTGCATTGTTAGAGTAACCCACCTTTCCCAAAGTTTCACTGTATTGTTTTCACTGTTCACTTGTGTTTATTTTGGATTTTTAAAGAAGCAATGTATATTAATATTACAGTAAAGGGGTGTGTGAAAGTTTAGAAGTTTATTCTATAGCAACACTTGTGTAAGGAAACACAAATCCTGACACATGCCACATCTTTTTGGCAAGCAGGAAAAGGGGAACTCTGGGTACAGCGCGTCCCAAACCACCATTCTCCAGCTTTCCAAATGCGTGGCCAGAATTCTCAGCAGCTGCAGACTAACGGTGCTTCAATGGGAATGAAGGGCTACCCACCAGGTTCCCAAAAATGAGTGTAAACTCACAGCTTTTGTAAGTTGTAGGATGCTGGTCTTAGCATTCATCCAAACACTTACCTTTGTGAAGAGACCGATTAGCACTCATAAGGCTACTTGTGTCTTCAGAGTCACTGAGGTCAAAAGTCACCATTTTCTTGCAGGCCACTCCCTTGATTGTATCTTCATCGGAAAACTAGTAAAAAAGAAGGGGTTTTCCTTGCTGATGTGTCTCAATAACTCAGGATAAAAAAATAAGCAGCCACTGGTCACCAGGCAGGGCCAGGCCAGCTTGTTTAGTTCCTTTGGCTGGACCAAAACCAGCAGTTGAGCCAGGTGTTCACAATTAGCACCATCCCCAATTGGGTTGCAGGTTACTGGCAGAGCCAGTGACTGAAGCACCCAGGCTACCTTGTTCAGCATCATCTTCTAAAAGCACATCTCATGGTAAGATCTCAATTGGTTTTGAATAAGCAAAATGACAGGTTGATTACATGACAACAACTAGAATGGGGCCTCCCCACACCCTGGGATGTAGCTAAATAAGAGAGACCATCTCTTATTGTCCCAGAGGGATAGGAAGCTGCAATGGCACTGAGGAAGACTTAGGATGCTTCCTTGCTAGCTCCGACAAAGCTACCTCTTCCAGAAGAGAGGATTCCAGCTGGCTGAGCCTCTCTTCTTTCTTCTTCAGCAGTTCCTGCCCTTTCCGCATGGCAGATTTCATTTCATCTAGTTGCCTCCCTTCCTAGGGGGAAAGAAAGTTGAGGAACTTCTGTTAGGATTGATTTAAATGTTGCTGCCATTGTTATCCAACTTTAAAGTCCTCTTGATAACAGTGTCTCCTCATCTATGAGCTGCTGTTTGCAGGGATGCAAGTGTTGTGGGAGAGGAGGGGGCCTGCTGCTCAATCCTTCCCCTGGAAGTGGCTCGCAGTGTGACTCATTGCAAAGGCAGAAGGGGCAATCCTTCCTCGCTGCACGGCCACTTGTCCAGCTGCCAAACTGCAGTGAGACCTAATCCAAAGCAAGCCAGATGTTTTCCCCTTCCTTGGTATTCTCAACGCCAAAGGAAGCTTTCTATCACTATTTCCCCCTTCCCCCTCTTTCTCAAGGCAACAAACCAAGTTAGTACCACCTGGACGAGTTGTTCCAAAGTTCAGCCCAGGCTGCTGATTTCAAGAACTGCCTTTGTCTAGCTCACCACTCACCTCCTCCAGGTTCCTGCACACTCCCTCTAACACCTGAGAATGGCCTGAGTCTTGCACAGCTGGTGTTCCCTGTAGACCACCATACCAATGCTGCTTTGCTGCTCTCAAGGCTGTTCGCCTTTTTCTCATGGAACGAGTCTGGCGCACCAAGAATTCCTTCGCTGTCTTTAGAGAAGCTCCTTCAGAGGAAATGTAGTGCCGTACTCTGTAAGAACAGGAAGGGGGGGGGAATCTGAGCTTATAAAGAGGCCAAGTAGACACTCTCCTCTGTCCTGTCCCTACCAGCTGTCAGAGCCTAGAGAGTCACACCAGACATGTAGTTATTTCTGGGTGCCAATAACTTTTTTTTTTCACTTACTGGTTCAGGAGAAGGCTGTTTTCTTCATTGCTTTTTGGTATTTCAGACGTCATGTCTCTGGAGGAAGGCTTTAGGATTAAACCATTTTTAAAGTTAAGTAATAGGCAAAGGAAGCAGAAACATCAAGAACGAATACAGGGTGTGTTTCCTTAATGGAGGGAACTTAAAGCAGTGGAATATTTAGGTAGGCAATATTATTTCCCATCTGATTTGTCTCTTCCAGATGGTCCAGGTAAAGGCCTCCCTCCTCAGCAGAGGGTGGGTTCTCACATTCCATCACAAAGAGCCAAGGGGGAATCCCGCACATTTTTAATGAAGTATGCTTTTAGAGGTACTCCCTGCACACCAGGCCTTTTTTCAAATTTTGGGCTCCCCAGACTCTCTTCTCTAGGCCCTGAAGTCCATTTTCTTAAGTTATACCCTGCAGTTCAAGCCATATTTGAACACCCCGCCTCCCAATTTCAAGATGGTGGAGGAAGTGACTGTGGGAATCTCATCTCTGGTGTAGCGACTGGTTACTGTGGCATCCCTCACAAAAGGTTTTGTCATTCCCATTCCTCACCATCCATTCAATATTGGCTGTGTCCTCTTATAGTCAGAAAAGATTCATGCACGTTGAAGGCATTTCATAAGAATGCTGCCAAAAAACTATCTGAATGATACGCTACGATATGTACTGCTTTTCTTGAGCTATAGTCTCACTGTAAAGTCCAGGCTGATCTGTGCCACTGAAAGTTCCTTTTATGGAGCAGAGTGTCTGGTTCCCTTCCACTCTGACCCTGCTTCCACTGACCTCTGGACAGTCCCCTCGTAGGTCTTCCACTTGGAGCGCTTCTTCCTCTTCCCTTGGAGAAGTTGCTTCATGGCATTCTTTATCCAGTTTCTTTAGCTGCTCTTGCTTGGTCCTGATGGTCTCTTCCAACTCACTGAAAGTACCAAGGAAGAAATCAGATGCCACCCAGGATCTACATCTGTACTTCTGGCCCGCTCCTTCAGGAGATGGCCAATTCTTGTTCAACATTTGGAAAGTGAAAGTTGGGAAACATTGCTGAATTCAAGCATGGTGGCAAATGGGCCTAAAACAGAGTGGACACCTCCAGGTCAGTGAGCCAAGTAGCTTTTCATTCTTCCTAGATCCTGAGAACGTTCTCCACCAGTTGCCAGCATAGCTCTCTACGTATGTGTCACATGGCTTATTACCACATAATGCCTGGTCCAATCCTGCTTGTCTAATGAAGAACTAATCTCACCTGGTATGCCTCTCCAGCTGTTGGCTCTGTATCTGTAGCAATTCCACCTGAGACTCCAACTTTATTTTCTGATCCTGGAGTTCTGCCAGAGCACTGTGCAGCTGCTGTAAGGTATATTCAAGATTCTCCTGTGCTTTTTGAGACTCCTCAAGGCGGGAATGAGCTGCCAAGGCAGCTTCCTGGGAAAAAAACCAAGGGGGGTGGGGAAAGGGAGAGTCTAGCAGATGTAAGTATCCAACTGACATGTAAAGGTTTTTTGCTAAGGTTAGTGCATCCTTGGCCACAGATAAAGATGAGCAGATACTCGATTGTAGCAACTCATCCTGCCAGCTTGTTTCTATTCTCCAGCTGCCTTCCCACTCATCTAGAGAAATGGCCCCCGACTGTGTGAGTTCCATGCTAAGTGCTCCAGGCCAAAAATCTGCTGACTTGTCTGGGCAAAATTTCCTCCCTACAACTTTAGAAAGCTACCACTAGAGAAGACTATCTAATGCTAGTTGGAGTCCTAATTCTCCTTAATTCTCAGCCTAATCTCCCAATTCTCAGCCTTAAGGCAGCCCTCAGCTAAAGACTGGCTGAGAGCCAAAAGATGGAAACTTATACCTAGAACTGTGTTACTCCTGCCTCTTCATCTCCTCCCTCCCTCCTGCCATTGACATCAACTGCAAAGACTTCCCTAATGTCATCCTAAGGAAAAAGAGATTCCTAGCTCATTGAGAGATCTGCCAGTGCATACATTTCTTTCTTCTTCAAGCTGCTTCTCTTCTTCTAGGACCTGCTGCCTTTTCTTCTTCCAGGCCTCCCCCTACACATAAATGAGAAATAATCTAAGTAACCTGGGAAGACCACAAAATTCCTCCCTCAGGACAAAGATTTACAGGGGCTAAGAAACTGGACTCGCTTCCAGCCCTCCATATAAGTTCCAGATCCAGAGCACTGATTGGTCAGAAGTGCCCCTTGGACAATTCAGGGCACCCAAGGCTGAATACAGCAAAATCTAACAAAGATCTTAAGTTTCAGCTCAGGCTCTATGCAGGAAATTCTACATCAAAGCTGTACCAATGTTCTTCCTCTAGAGGAGAAACCGATAAGCCAACAGAAAATAGTGGAAAAGGCATTCAGATGATGGAAGTTTTCCGGAAAGAGCTCATCTAGTCCTCCCAAAAGATATACGTGGAGATCTGTGTTATACGTTAACTGTCCAAGGGGCCAAGCTGCAGTCTTCCCCACTGGTGTGATGGCCTACACAGTTGTGTATACGTGTGCTCACCTGGGCACAGAGTTGAGCTGCTTTTGTTTGGGCATCTTTAGCTCGGAGCTCTAGCTCCAGTTCTGCATCCTGGGCCTTCTTCTCCTGTAGGAAGAAAACCAGAAGAGAAGCAACCTCCCTGCCAAGACCCAGACAACGAGGACAGCCATGTCACAAAGAATGAGGAAAGAAGAACCACTAAGGTGCCAGAGGAACCCTCCCTTTGTAGCCATGGGAAATTCAAGAGGAGGTCCAAGGAGGTGGGAGAGAGAGTCAAGCTCTTGAGGAAGAACTGCCAGGGTCTACTGGAAACGCCGTTTTCATGGGCAGCCGAGCCCCATGAGTTCTATTATTTTGGATGCTCTATTGTTAACAACTAAATCTTTAATAGAATTCAGTGGTATAAAAGTCTGAAAGACAGTCAGATAAATATATTAAAAATGTTTTTAAACTACATCCATCTCTTCCTCGGATGCTGTGAGTAAAACAGCTATAAGCCTACTGGAACTTTTGCTGGGCATCCAACTTATTAGTAATCTTACCTTGTCCTCGTGTTCCATCTGAATCCTAGCTAGAGTCTCCTTGTGTATCTTCTGCATTTTTTCCATCTCTCTAGCATGTTCTTGCTCAACCTCTTGACGCTTCTCTTTCAGAAGATCACTGAGCTACAGTTGGGTTAAAGGCATCCAGATTAAACTCCTGTTATTCTCACCATCATCATACACTGACAACAACAACTAAAAATGAAAACTGCACATGCTCAGTAGAGAGTTGCTGCTTGTTTGTTATGAGTGTCCTCTTTGCCCCCCCCAAAAAGGGGTCAAAAAGGCCCCCTGCCTTTTGGAGACCCTGACAGTGCTGATCTTACTACGCTTTCCTATGTAAGTGCCAAATTTGAGCTAGATTGGTGCAGGACTAAAATTTTGTATAAAGCACAT
>JANHGC010004606.1:644283-659105 GCA_027560395.1 Boaedon fuliginosus | reverse complement strand
GATAGATAGATAGATAGATAGATAGATAGATAGATAGATAGATAGATAGATAGATAGATAGATAGATAGATAGAAATGATTGGAGGGAACAAGTACTGAAGGTCAGTGGAAAAAAGTCTTACAGGAAGAAAAATATTTCCCCATCACTCTTCCCCCATTGCACTAGGCAATCTGCACTGCCTGCCTGTCCACTTTCTTCACAAAGACACATTTCTTTCTTTAAAGGGAGTTAATGTGACATTCCGTTTACTTCTTTCAAGGATCTAAGGGCAAGCACTGAGTGCTGCTAAAGGCTGTTGTTATAACTTTACACCTGAGTGAGTCTGAGACCTAAGACTCCACTAGAGTATCATTTGTGAAAAGACAAAGGAGTGAAACACATGCTGAATGGCAATGGCTAACCAATGGAGGATTCAGATGCCGCAGTGGAAATTTCTACAACAGATAGTGGTAGAGCAAAAAAGGAAAGTCAGTGAAGGAGTGGGAGGGAAGCAGAGAATAGAAAAAGAAATAAAGACAAGAATTGGAACTCAAAGAATCCCCAGGAGACATGTAGAACAGCTTTTCCCAGGCTGCTGACCTCCAGATATATAATAGCAATAGCACTTAGACCTATATACCGCTTCACAGTGCTTTACAGTCCTGTCTAAGCAGTTCACAGAGTCAGCATGTTGCCCCCAACAATCTTGGTCTTCATTTTACCCACCTCAGAAGGATAGAAGCCTGAGTCAACCTTGGGCCTGCTGAGATTCGAACTGCCAAATTGTAGGCAGCTGGCAGTCAGCAGAAGTAGCCTGCAGTACTGCATTCTAACCATTGTGCCACCACAGCTGTTACATTTAGAAGGCACCAGGTTGGGGAAGACTGTCATTTAGATGGTCTTCATGAATATATTGTACTAAAGAGATTTGGAGCTAAGCAATATTGACTTTCACGTTCACGTTTAAAAAATAAATAAATTTGGCCCTTCGAGGAAACTCCCTGGCCATTCTCTCTTCCCTGATCTTAAGTGAGATTTGTGACAACAGCTTTTAAAAGCAAAGCCAGCATTGACAATACAGATATGTGGATTCCTCTGAAGACCAGGTGTGAAATTAACTTTTCCATTGAGGTATCATTCTATTTCTGGTGATTAAAGATTTGTTACAGCTCTGAGGTAAGAGATTTGGTACACCGTTCAGAATGAGTCAGTTTAATTTATTTAACTCTGTATAACCTTGTTATTCCTGTGTCAAAAACATAAGCCTTGCTACATTCTTTACTACCGTCATACCTTCTTGGCATTTCATAGCCTTCATTGTATTGGAGGTTGTGGAGAGAGACAGGGAGATGGAAAAATATTTTCCAACATCAATTGTGAACGAGATAGTTTTAATTAAGTCAGTATAGCTGTCTTGAACCATGGTGGCGCAGTGATTAGTATTGCAGGCTAATTCTGCTGACAACCAGGGGTTTGATCCTCATCGGCTCAAGGTTGACTCAGCCTTCCATCCTTCTGAGGTCAGTAAAATGAGGACCCAGATTGTTGGGGGGCAATACATAAACCACTTAGAGAGGCCTGTAAAGCTTATATGGTGCTGTAGATAAGTCAGAGTGCTTTTGTTTTTGCTATTGTCCCTTATGTGTCAGAATAAACCATAGTTTCCAGACAGTGTTACAGGGTTTCCATTTACTGCTCTTGTAGGATCTAAGTGGAGACATAGCACATGAAATGAAATGGAAAGGTCCTTGGAGATGCTAAGGGCCTGCACGGTTGCAGTCTTGGGATCTTCAATACTTTGGCCATCAAGGCAACTTATTTGTGACATTTCTTTCGGTGCATTTTCCTAGAGCAGTGATGGCTAACTTTTTTGGTGCCGAGTGCCCAAAGTGCATGCCTAAACCCCAAAATGCAATGCGAGTGCCTCGTGCATGTGCCCCCACATCTGCATGCGTCCCCTGTGTATGCGCCTGCCCCCCCTCGCCCATTTTTGGCTTCCAGGTTGGTTCAGAAGGCCTCCCAGGCCCAAAACAGGGTGTAGGGACCCGCGCGCATGTGCACAAACCCCCAAAATGTAATGTGAATACCCCCAGCACATGCACCCCATCCCCCTAGGCATGCACAGTGGAGACCTGAAAACCAGCTGGCTGGCGGGAGGCACATGGGTATGCACAGTGGAGCTGGGCTGGGGCAACAGCTGGCATGCCCACAGAGAGGGCTTTGCTTGCCATAGGTTCGCATCACGGTCCTACAGTTAGTTTGGCCTCTGGAAAGAAATAGCTTTCTCACTCCATTATGAAAGCTTAGCAAGACTTTGTTTTTCACTGGACTGTCATATTCTCCAAACTATACTGGGGCTTAGTTTTTGAGAAGGGATGTTTAATGTTCCCCCGGAAGGGGTGAAGAGAGGCGGGAATAAATCTAATAAATAAATAAATAAATAATACGCAGATCTATTTATATCCTTGTATGCCCTAGACTTCCAACAGATCCAACATCTGAGAGACTGGATACTGTCTCTTCCTAAGGTGTGCATATCAATAGCAATGTATAGGAACAATGATGGCATTGAGCTTCTCCTGCCTGTGGCGAGAGAATAGAGGACAATTCCTTCCACTTAGGTTTGTCTTTCATATGTCTAGCCTCCACTTCTATAATCCAAAGCCAGAATCAAGTAGAGTTTTGTTCTCAATATTACATAATAAATGCCTGGAGACAACTGTTTTCTCCTTGAAGGCGAGTGACATGTCCAAGCTGCCTTGCTGACAACTCTAAATTTCTAGTTCAGAGCCCTGATTCCCATAGCAGCAGCTCCTCTCCCATCCAGATATTAATAACATAGTGAATGCATAAGTGCAGGAGGCAGAGGGCAGCCACTGCATTTTTCTGCCTATCCACTCAAATAAGCAGACATGAAATGAGCAGCAAATATTGTTGCTCCATAAATATTGTTGCACAGGGTTTTGTGTATTCCATCTTGACCTGTATCTTTGATGTGACTGCCTCTGTGGTTACTCAGCTGAATAGCATCAGTGCATCTAAGAAGATTCTCTGGCTTTTCGAGCTGGGCACCAGGCAATTCAGATGAAAATATTTGAACCTGAGTAACAATATAGAGGAGCAATTAAGTTTTATATTTATTCTATCTATTTTTACTCTTTGTGTTATCTATTGGCATATACCTATCTGATAATTTGTAGAAATAGTACCCCAAAGAATATTATTTATTTATTTATTTATTTATTCTCACCTTTATTGTTTTTTATAAATAGCTCAAGGCAACAAACATATCTAACCCACCTGCTTCCTCCTATTTTCCCCACAACACCAGCTCTGTGAGGTGGGTCAGGCTATACAGATGTGGGTTCTCAGAACTACCAGGTCAGTTAAAATCAGGATCATAACATGATAAGCAGAGGGTCTTCAGATCTTCTATATAGATTTATATATAAGAATATTTCTCAATTGGATGTCTTTCAAACAGATTTAAATTGTAGCTTCCAGGATTTCTAGACAGCCTACTGATTGATTCTGGGAGTTGCAGTCCCAAGTTATTTCATTGTGCCTTGTTGGGAAAATGTGATATAGGATGTACACGTTTGTTTAGCAGAATTCAACCTTCTGGCCATTTTAATCATTTAAGCAATTTTCATAGTAGGCTGCCATGCTCCCATGAAGTAAAAAGAAGAAGAGGCTGCCATTACAGGTCAAAAGTGAGAAACATGTGTAGGGCATCAGCTGGCAGAAATAAGGGAACATCTTGTGAAGTAATGTTCTGCTTTCAAAAAAAGTACAGACAAACAGTATGGAGTATAGGACATTTACAGTGTCAGTGGTATAATTATCCTGGAAACTAAGCTAATCTGAAACTAACTTAATATATCTTACAGCAGAATTGTCACACAACTATTTTACTGCCCAATTTTGACTTTAAAACCTAATGTGTGCACTGAGTTCAAATATATAGAACTATGGTCAATTATGGATTTAAAATCACCTTTCCCAAGTCACTTAATAGGCAACATACCGTATGTTTGCATTGTTTCATCCAAAGCTACACAGAGGCAGTCAAAAGGCACAAGAATTTATATATATATGCATCTATATATTTTAGAAAAATGGCTCCTTTAAAAATGACATATTGTCATCCTGGTTCTGCTTGAGTTGCACATATATTTAGCAGATTTAACCCACCATTTCCCAAAGATGCAATTAAGGGCTTAGTATGGCTGTTTAAACAAGGAAAGCTAGATTTAAGGTACGGAGTTTGACTCTTAACAGATTTGTGATAGAAATATGATTTAGAATTGTAAACAGTGACAGTGATTAAGAGTTTCAGCAGCCTGCCCAGAAAAGCAGATCAATAAATGATTCAGGATTTAACATTTCTATTAAAATGTATGACTTATCAAGAGACACTTCATGAATTTCTTGGCATTAAATAAGTTAGGCTAGATGATTCTAGGTTTTCTCCACAAATCTTTAAATCTCCAACCCATAATAACTTGTTTGATGGCTTGGAAGCTGGGTTTTGCACCTGGCAGATTAATGCCTTTAGGTCTCACTCCATTTCTTCTCTTTGCTGGTACCCAGCAGAGTCTAATAGAAATTACTTGGGCTGCAAAGAAGGGAACAGTTAAGTTTGTTTTAAAACAACACCCCCACAGAGTACTGCCATGTTGTATGTTGTTATCTGCAACTGGCAGGTCTGTAACCCTTCTCCTAGGATGGTGGCAGTGACCTCCATCAATAGTGCAATGGGCCCTTTCTGTGACTTCCTTTTTCACTCTAGCCAGAAATGCATCTTTGTCTATTATTTGTGACCCACAGGCCACTGTGCCATCATGTAAATATAAGCAAATCATCTTTCATCTCTGTTATCTCAGACATTCAGCAACCTCCGAATAAAGAAGAGCTTAATGATTCCTTTCCTGGTCCCCTTCATCTCTGATATGCACAATTAGCTCATTCTTCTTGCATTTTTGTTTCTCTTCTGAACACATTTTCAAGTTTTCTTTTCCTATTCTTCCTCCAAATTATTGGGAGTTTAGATTATTATGGGTAGTGCTGTGGTGCCAGGAAGATAACTTTGATCCTTATGAGGCAAAGCAAAAGGAATGAAAAGAGTCCATTTTCCTTTGTAGACTGGAATCAAGGATGAAAACATTTTTTTTTAATCCTTTCCTTCCTATCCTACTGATTATCAACAGCTTTGGTTTAATTCTGGAAATTAGTTGAGAGAAGAGCAGTTTTTCCAACCTGACTCGCCTTGTAGAAGATCTAAACAGGGACAGGGAAGGGGGATCCCACTATTTCTGTCATACAGCCTTTTCCCCTTCTCGGCCTCAGGATGCTTTGGGTCCCTTTCCTCCTTTTATTGCAGTAGCCCAGCTGAGACTCTCTAGGGATAATTGAGCCTTTTTAGGCATCTGTAAGGTAATGGTGCCCAAGTCTATCACCAGCAAAATAATCAGAGGGCAAACTGAAATGTGTGCTATTTATTCCAATCCTCCAACAAACAAAAGCAGAAGGAAAATGGGACAGAAAAGAAGGGAGGCCCTGACTAGAGAGATTTTCTAGCCTCTGTTTATCTTCCCAAGTCCGGTCGTTTTAATTTTCAGTCTCCTTTCTCCTTGAACACATTCCACACACACCTCCAAAGAAAAAGCCTCAGTGACTTTAAAATCCTCTTAACTGCAGTTGCTGCTGCTGCTGCTGCTGCTACTTTGCTCTCTATTAACATATCCTGTAGTTCACTTGCTAAGTGTTAGTGTGTCGAAGCAGCTGTCTGTCCTGATTAGCAGGAAACAGCACTGAGTCAGTGAACTGCAGCAAAAGAACATTTCCCCTAGACCAGGGATCAGATTTCCATCATTGTAGGGCAGATTCCTATCATACCTGCATGTGGCAAAGAGTTGCTGGTGTTTTTAAACCATGCAGATCAATAGCAGGTATTTCATCAAAATCATCAACAATGATGCGGTAGCTTAGTGGGTAAGCTTGTCAATCAGAAAGTTTGGCAGTTTGGTGGTTCGAAACCCTAGTGCCGCGTAATGGAGTGAGCTCCTGTTACTTGTCCCAGCTTCTGCTAAGATAGCAGTTCGAAAGCATGTAAAAAAATTGCAAGTAGAAAAATAGGGACCTTTGGTGGGAAGGTAACAACATTCCATGTGCTTTGGCATATAGTCATGCCGGCCATATGACCACAGAGACATCTTCGGACAGCACTGGCTCTTCGGCTTTGAAACGGAGATGAGCACCGCCCCGCTAGAGTCAGGAAGCTACTAGCGCATATGTACAAGGGGAACCTTTACCTTTAGGGAAGATTCCTATTATACCTGCCTGTGGCAAAGAGTTGCTGGTGTTTTTAAACCATGCAGATCAATAAGCAGGTATTTCATCAAAATCATCAGCAATCACACCCAAGCAAAAGCGAGTTTTGTCGCTTATAGATATTTTTTTAAAAAAAATCCAGCTCAGTTCTTTAAATGTCAAAATTGTTTACAAGAAAAGTCATAAACAAGAAAACACAAACATTCAGCAAAAAAAAGGAACTTGGGTCAGCACTGAAAAAAATAAAATCATCTGTTAAAAATGCAAAGAACAATGCTCACTAAATATCACTGGGGATTGTTAGGAAAAATATGTTGCAGGGCTTAGATTGCAAGTGACAAGAGGAAATCACAAGATGCTGAGGAAAGGCATTGCTAAGCATGCTTATAGATTCCCTGTAACACACCTTGGAGCGGGTCTCCTGGTTTTCTTAAGCTGCGAGGGAAATTGA
Organism: Boaedon fuliginosus; assembly: GCA_027560395.1. Classification (NCBI taxonomy): domain Eukaryota; kingdom Metazoa; phylum Chordata; class Lepidosauria; order Squamata; family Lamprophiidae; genus Boaedon; species Boaedon fuliginosus. Next base: position 652,341 of record JANHGC010004606.1, on the reverse strand, counting down.
TAGAGAAGAGAGAAAAAATACTTTTTCATGTATTCCCTTCTCACCCATGTCTTTGCTAAACCCTATTATGCTGAGTTAGAACAGAATAGGGTGCTGCTTTGAGGAATGTAGTAATAAGTAGGATAAAACTGGGTAAATCTGTTCAAAGAGGAATCGATCTCTGAACAGTTCTGCCCAGTTTTATCCTACTTATTAGTAAATCAGTAAATTCCTCAAAGCAGGACTCTGTTGTGTTGGATACCACCTTGGTAAGTTATGTGAGAAATTGGTCAGTATTCTCAATTCTATCGCCTGTAGCCTGGATCCTTACCCTTTCTGATTGTTAAAAGCCTTCTGGAAGGTGACAGGAAGCTGGGTCAGAGGAGTAGTGAATGCATCCTTGACAGAGGGTTAGTGTCAGCTATCTTGAGGGAGGGGGTAGTAGACCCATCTTCAAAAACCTATCGCTCAGCATGACAATTTTGGACAACTACCAGTCAATTTCTAAAGTTGCATTTCTGAGGGAAGGTGATGGAATTGCAGTTGACAGTTATGAAAGCTCTGGAAAAAATAGATTGAGTATCTAAAGGGTTCTTGCACATATAGATTTATTCCTGATTTCCCCAGAGAACAGGACTATAATCACAGGATTAAAGCTATAAGAAACAAGAGATGGGTTGTTGTTGTTTTTTTGTTTTGAAATGTATCCATTCTCTTGTGGGAGTTCTGTTTTAATTGCATTGTCACTATTCTTTGGGGCATGAAGAGGGTATTGGTATTAGACTACTATTTTGAAAACTGTTTATTATTCTTATTGTTTTAACCTTGTTTAAGGCAGAGGGCTATATAAGGCCCTCAGAGTCAGTAACAATTGTAGAAACATCTAAACAGAGCTAGATGTCTAAATAAGTACAGGTGGGGGGGCGGATCTGCAGACATAAAGGCAATGGTAACTAAATTTCTGGCTACTTTCTAAGGCATTGGGGATGACAGACAGCAGGACATGGAAACACCCTTTAATTATCACAGCCATTTCAGAAGCCAGTGCAGAAAAAAATTACAATTAAAGCAAGCAGCAAAGAGTAATTGAAAACGGGTAAGCTTTCCTTTGTGAAGTCTGTGGCTACCTTTTATTACTCTGTATTGGCTCCTAATGACTTCCCTTGTATAAGGCCTCCCTCCTTTTGCTCCAAAGATATTGTAGTTAAGAATTTGAGAGGAGAATATATTGGTCAGAGAAATAAGTTCTAATATCTGAGGTAGCTTGCTGTCCCTTTTTTTAAATATACTTTTATTTCAAGCAATTATGCAAGTGCAATTAAGCAGTGGCATGGCCACTGTATACTTGGGAAAGAAGGAAATGAATGGCTCCAAGGAGCACCATAACAACATGAGAAACAAGCTGTTTGCTTTTGCTTGTGGGTTCAGTCGTTGGCTTCAATTGTCTCCACATTTCATAAAAGAAATAGGCCCCAACTGGCAGTGCTTACCCCTTAACCTCTGGAATGAATTTAAATCCAGGGCTGTCCAGTGCTTACACTGAGAGCCCTTTTTTTGAAAATACACATAAAATAGTCCTCCCCACTGTTGGGACTGTAGCTCTTAGAATTTTTTGGGAACAATGGCTGGAAGTTTTCTAAGCTGGGTGACCCAGACATCTGTAGTGTACAAAATTGGAGAAGGCTACTGTAGATGGATTCTGCTGCTGTCCTTGAAGAATCTCAAAAACAAGTTCCATTTCTTTTGGGGATATTCCTCTTGTGGCTCTCATTTGTCAAACAAGAAAGAAATAATTCCTGCTGTATTAGTTTTGTGATTTGTCCTCCCCCTTCCACTTTTTAGAAAGACAACAAAGATGCATCTCTTCAGTTTAGCTGTTAGTGCTACTTTAATGGGGGTGCATATTTTTTGTATTATTTTAATAGGTTTTTTTATTATTTATCTGTGTATTTTCTTTTCTTATAGGTATCATGGGTGAAATTTTTGGATAGAAAGTTGCTTTATACATTTGATAAAAGAAAATAGTCTCTCTCAGTTGCAGGATATTTGTGTGGAACTTAGAAAGATTTAGTTATATTCACTCAAAATCCTGAGGGTGATACCGTCTGTATATGAGAGTGACAGTAATGTTATAGAAAGGAGCTGATGCATGAGACTATATAAACAGCTAAAGTTAACCGTAAAAGTCTGTGGGGAGACATTATATATACAGTGAAAGAAAAAAATGCAGCTTCATTTGCTGCAGTAGCTGAACACCACACAGGTTTTGGGAATGCAAATATAAAGAGAAAAGGTGAAATGAACAATGGCTTTTATGCTAAGCCATCAATCATGCCCAGAGTAAGTCCCAGAAAGTGGCAGCATTGGATGATCTTGTCTGAGGCTGGTTTGTATTTGGACAGGAGACATCCAGGCTATCCCTGGGCTGTAAACTATATTACCGCTGGATTACTGCCTAGAAAACTATCCTGCAAAACTGTCTAGAAAATCCATTAAATCACCAACTATCAAGCTCAACATGAAGAGCTGAGACTTTACTTCATGTAGTGGTTAATTCACAGACTAATAAAGATTCGAGAGATGGTTTGGTAAACAAGCAGCTACAAGGTTTCTCATTATCTGCCAAGAGGTCCACCTCTTCCATTTCACAGAAAAGTCACTGAGAAATAAGTGGAGTACGGCCGCGTGAGTAATAATTCAGTTGCGCAAATTTCCCATTACCTATCCTTTTCAGCTCAATGCATTTTATGAGGGGAAACCTTCTGTAAGACTTGCTTCTGGTTTGAGAAAACTGCCAAAGCATAACATTTTATTTAGAATAGTATATGAGAAATATATGTTTCAGACACCATACATCTAACTGTGTCTTCCCTAGTGTTTGTATAGGGTTGACTACAAAGCAGAAAAAAAGAGTTTTCCACAGGCTGGAGTTAACAGCATTTCCCTTCAACCTCATTACGTACCGTATGCAGCTAAATTGATGATACTAGGACATGTTCTATTAACATAGAGCTATTGCATTTGCTTTTGAAAATGCTTCCACCAACTCTGCCTTTGCTCAGCTAGACGCCAGGATTCTCCCCTGGGCTGATGACAGCTGTTATATTCCTGGTGGAAGAAAAGGTTTGCTTTTATGTCTACATTCTTAAAACAGTTTCCCAATGAAAAAGAATGTTACAGTCTGAGCTCAAAATCTATTTATATAACAGTGGCCCGGAAAACACACATTTCTTGCTTTTTCACTTCTCTCCTTTTCTTTCCCTGTGCTCCACTGATGTTAGCATTTTCATCAGATTCTTTACTTCTGGTTTTGATGACCTCTGTCTCTCTGGTAATCTTTTAAATGAGTCTGCGAACAGTGGAGTCTCACAAAGACAAGCCACAGAGAGTGATGGTGGGAAAGAAACACGTGTTTGAATCCAATGAGGTTCCCAAGAATGTGTACTCTCCAAACCCAAATCCAGGCACAAATGTCATCGTCTTTGCTGAATGTGAGGAACTGGCAGGTGAATTTATTGTACTGCACGTTAGTACATGGACCTCATAAGCACTGCCAGGTTGGTGAACAGTGAATAGTGACAGGGTCCTGGGGGTAAAAAAAACATGTCATATGTCTGGAAGTAGATACTTGCATTAGAAGGATTGTCAACTGATCATTCCAATGGAAGAGTGTGACCAACCACAGCAGACTTTTATTTTCAATATATCTACTGACTTTGAAACTATAGAATTTTATTTATCCAACTGGCTTCCCTCTGGGCTGGAGTGTCCTACTCCTGATCTGAGAGATTCCCCCCTCCCACTACCCACCTCCAGAAGAGAGAGCCTTCTGGCCAAGTTCCACAGCGGCCCTCTGCAACTCAGTGGACACTTCTGTCAGCAATGGAGATGATTACTAAGTCTGTCCTCTATGTAACAGAGAAAGTATGCAGAGAATGCTTTTAAAAAATTTTCTTCCCCTCACCGTGTTTGGTCCCATTCTATTCAGGTTTCAGAATAATTGGGTTGGAAAGAATAAAAGAAGAATAAGATGGCCCTAGAGGATTTTTTTTTCCTAAATGGGCAGTTTAAATGGGGAGAAAATCCCTGTTATTCTAAGTTTTGCCAAGAATCCTTAGATATCAGTCCAGTCAGTGTTTGCTTCAATATGAATTCACACCTGAACTTCCTTCTGAAACAATTTGCATGACTTTTGGTTTTGTGGATGAACTGTCAAGTCTGTGAAATTCTTGGGAGAACAGAAATCGTGATGACTTACACCAAAGAGAGATCAGTGTTACACCTTATTTTTATCCAACGCACTTTTTCTATGGATCAGCCTACAAGAAAGAGGGGTCTGTAATATGCTAGGAATTCTTCTTTGCTCCAGCAATAGCCACAGTCTCATTCCGCACAGGCCACTAAGCTTTATGCCAATGAAAAGGGGTATGTGGCCACTAAGCATCCACCGCATCTGATTCAGTGCCTGTGAGGGGCATAAAGAGGTTAATTATCTTCTTTAAAATGATTTGTCATGCCTGTGGGCTGCTAGCTTATTTTACGCCGCAAACTGTTCAGAAATTCTCCAGAAAATGTTTTAATGGTACCAATCGTGCCAGTTAATCACGATGCAGGTAATTAGGAACAAGCCACCCAAATCCGATATGCTCTGATACTTCACCGCAGAATGCAGGGCTGCTTTATCAGGATAGCCCAGAGCTGTTCTCCTGCCTACCTGGGATACTCTTCACAGCATGCAGAAGCCAGCTCCTCTCCCACTGCTCAGTGATTGGCAGCTCAGTAAAGCTGGTTTCTTTTTTCTGCTCATCCATATAAATATATATACATCACTCCTTCTAGGAAATTTTGGTGTGGCCCATGAACCTTTATGTTTATTTGCCATTGAAAACCATTGATGGTGCACTTTATTGCCAAATGTTGGGAGCAAGGTAGATTTCAAAAATATATTGGAGCTAAACTATTCATTGCTGAAATTGCATTTCTTTCACTTGTTCGTGTCTATCTTGACAATATTAAATCCACCTGTCTAATTTTATCTGAAATTATTATTATTATCATCATCATTATTATTATTATTATTATTATTATTATTTAGATTTATACTCCCCCCCTCTTCCCCGGTCAAGGGGAACTCGAGGCGGCTAACAACAATAATTAAAATATATAATATATACGGTAAAAAATCTAAACAAAATCTAGACACACACACACATACAGATACACAAACTGCTGGAGCAGTTTGGTTTTGATAAAGGAAAATATTCGTAGCTCGGAACTGAACTACAGGGTCTTTGGCGCTCCCTTAACTTGGTTGTTTTCTTGCAGACCTTTCATTACCCAAACTAGGTAACATCACCAGTGCTAGTAGGGAGTGGGGTTTGCTGTCAGTTTATATTCTAGTGGCCTTCCCTGTCAGTGTTGGTGGGAGTGCCATAAAGAGAAGTGAAAAACTGCACTGTTGGAAAGTTAGTGAAATTCCTAAAAGTAAAGTCTTGTTTAGAAGTGATCCAAACAGAACAAATGCATTCTGTTCATAACCCATTTGTTGCAAATTAAGGGAAAGAAATTCTTCTCCCATAATATAAACAACTTTCATTCTGTCCCTTAAAGTAATGAAAGGATATACACAGGTAGTCCTCGACTTACGATCACAATTTAGGCCAAAGATTCTGTTGCTAAGCGAGATATTTCTTAAGTGAGTTTTGCCCCATGTTACGACCTTTCTGGCCACTGTTATTAAGTGAATCACTGCAGTTGCTAAAATAGTAACAAGGTTGTTAAGTTCCCCATTGACTTTGCTTGTCAGAAGGTTGAAAAAGGGGATAACATGCAGTGGTGGTATTCATTTTTTTTACTACTGGTTCTGTGGGCGTGGCTTGGGTGCATGGCTATGCTGTCGGCCAATCAGAGGTGGTATTTGCCAGTGTCGGCCAATCAGAGGTGGTATTTGCTGGTTTTCTGAATCAATCAAAATTATTGCTACCAGTTCTCCGGAACCTGTTGGAACAGGCTGAATACCACCTCTGATCACATGACCCGGAGATGCTGCAACCGTCATAAATATGAATTAGTTGCCAAGCATGTGGATTTTGATCACCTGACCAAGGGGATGCTGCAATGGTCATAAGTCACTTTTTTCAGTGCCATTGTAACTTTGAACAGTCATTAAATGAACTGTTGTATGCGGAGGACTACAGTACAGTATATTAATTTAAATGTTTCAGGGAGCAAACACTTAGGGACAACAAAATAACATACCTGTACCTGTTACAGCTAAATTTAAATGTTGGCTTCTAAAAAAATTATATCTCCTGAGTGATAACCTTACTAATCTTGTGACTTAAGTCCGTCCTTTTTTTATCTTTTCTCATTATTTTATGGAACAGCGTGCCTAATGAAGAAATGTAGCAATCTTGTAAATTTTTTTCTGATATTTTAAAATGAACCTATTACAGATTTGAGGCTTTTTATTATGGCTGGCTAGCTAGCTACTTTCTTTGGGGAACAAGCATTATACAACTGCAATATCATTATAGGGAAGCATCTTTAAAATGAGTCATGTGGGGACTTCCAGTTGAAGCGGCCGGGACTGGACGCGAAGTGGGCGAGCTCTGCGGCTTTGCTCCAGGCTCCCCTGATGGTGGGCTCCTAGTGGAGCCTAAGTTCCCCTGGAGGGGGATGAAGTGAGGGGGAGGCAACAGGGCAGGCATAGGGGAATCGCAGCTTGCCTGCCTGTGTTTTGTTTGCTCCCTGAAGCCATCAACGGGATGAAGCGGCGGCTGAGCTGCCATTAAGTCAGGCTCATCCGGGGGGAAAAGATTGTTCTGGTGGAGAGAGGTGAAATGAACAGGAGGCAAGAAGGGGTGAGTGAAATACCTTCTGATGAGATTAACTCCTAAAGATCGCCACGGAAAAAGAATCCTACAGTAGAGGGCAAGCGGCGAACTGACAGTGTGTAGGGACTGTTTTACTTATTGAAACAAAGTATCGATAACAGCAGAGAGATCACAAGATTCCAGCTCTGAGAGGGATTTGAGTGGAGGAATGAAACGTGATCGGATAGACTTGCTTGCTTCAACAAAAGAATTGAATTTGAAATTGGAAATATAATGGCGGAAGAGCAGGTGATAAGAGGACTGTTAAAAAGAATTAGTTCAATCTGGGATAATTGGAAAGAGGACTTTATGAAGGACTTAGAGACATTTAAAAATGAAGTCTGGAGCATATTGGCCGAAGGAGAGATGGAGGAGGAGAAACTGGAAGTTAAAATACTTGATGGAAAATAAAGAGGATTATGAGGTTGCTCCGGTGCGGGACGAAATTATGGAAGCGAATAAAATGATGGAGACCAAGATTGAGAAGAAGAAGGAAGTGGCTACAGGCATCAGGTGTATGTGTAGAAGACGAAAAAAGAGAATACTGTTAAAATTGACAACAAAGGAAAAGAAGAAGAAAGAACGGTGTCCAAGATGAATTGGTGAACAACTGGAGAGACAATGGGTTACAATCAAGCAAACTTCAGAAAAGGTGGTGGCTGATAAAAGAGGAATCCGAAAATGGGAGCTGAGAAGGGATACTGTGAAAGTTAAAAGAAATGTTATAAGACACAAAGAGATATGGGTAGTGGCCATTTTGGATTTTAAAGTGCTAAGATACAGGGAGAGAGATAAAATGATTTACATGCCAATTATTAATATATAATTGTGATTAAATTGCATGTGTTATACTTATTACTAGACTATAATTGTTTTCTAGAGGGAGCTTAGGGGAAATGTGTATGGGCTTTCTTTTCTCTCTTTTTTTGCTTCTTGTTTATTTGTTATATTATCATGGTCATAGGTAGAAGATGAATTGCAGAAAGAAAATTGCTAATATGGTATTGTCAATGAGAAATGATGGCGGGGGGGAATAAGTATGTTATGACAAGGATGCTTGATGTCTATTAATGCATAGAGAAGAGATTGTGCAAAACTTCTCTATTTGTTTTTTTATTACTCTAAATATATTTGTGAAGATGAACAACATGACCAATGGGGGTGGGGGGAGGAGAAAGGGAAAAAGGGGAAGAAGAGAATTTAA
>JANHGC010004606.1:623435-633989 GCA_027560395.1 Boaedon fuliginosus | reverse complement strand
CCCCCGGAGACGATTTGTCAGTGTGATTGGGTGAATGAATGTGTTTTGGATTATCTTGATGTATAGGACTGTGTTTTATTGCGACTGTTGCCGCCTCGAGTTCCCCCTTGGGGTGAAGAGAGGCGGGGTATAAATCTAATAATAAAAAAATAAATAAAATCCCTGTAGCTGATGGACGAAGTGGTGGCAGAAATGGCTGAAGCCACTCTAGGCTTAAGAGATGTGCTGGAAAGTGGAGGAAGATAGTGTGAAACAAACGGAGCTAGCAGAGGGTGAAGAATTCGCTTTAAGATGAAGTGACCCCAGGAAGTAAATAAGTCTGAAAGTGGCTCCAAAGCTGTGATAGCAGCGGTTTTTATTTGAGAGCAATTATTGGACTAGAAAGAGAGAGTGCTTTTGATTTTGTGAGGTCGGAGTGCCTCCCATGCAAGTAGAAAAGACTAAGAGTTTGGATTTGACATCCTGTAACCAATTTGAAAATGGGGGCGAGATGGGATGAAGCAGTTGATACAATTCATTTTGCGTTGCTGAGAATGATGGAATTGGAATTGGAAATAAGAGGGGACATGGAAAATAACATTGAAAATGAAAATTGCGAGTGAAACCCAGAGGATGAAAAGGAGGAGACATTGGAGACAAAGAATCAAATTGAACTAGCTCAGCAAATCAAAGAAGTAGCGCAGCAATCAACAAAAAAGCTTTTTAAGGTTAAAAAGACTGTATAAGATGAAAAAGAAAAAAAAAATAAGAGCCCCAAATAAAACAAAGAAAGGTTGGAGTTTGAATGACGTGAGAAAGCTGACAATACAGAGGAAAATACGAACTGGGCAAGCAGAACAGAAAAGAAATCTGGTGAAATGGCTGGATGGTGGCCAAAAAAGGGGGGGGAATTGAATGGGGGTAGAAAACAAGATGGAAAGCATGGGAGCAAAATTAAAAGATTGTTATTGATTGCCTCAAAGGAAAAGGAATGATGGCTAAAAGGCATCAAGTTGGGGGGGTAGTGAAATAATAAGAACAATAAAATACATAAATAAAAGGAAGAAGGATCAGAAGTTGCAGAAATTAAAACAATTATTTCTTATATATAATCTATATACTTTTTTAAATAACAAACTAATACAGTGATTAGTATATTGAATTAACATTATGAGTATTATTGTATTAGTATATTGATGAGAGGATAGGGAAGACGGAATTTAACAAAAGGGAGATGGTAAAAGCAGGAAATGAATTGAAGAATTATTTAGGAACGAAATTGGAATGAATGTCACTAATATTGAAATACAATTATATTTATATAAATAGAGAAATGTTATTTAGAATTAATTTCCTCATATTTCATAGAATGTGATAAAGATTACAAATGACATGTTTAAAAATGGAGATTAGATAATAAAGAAATGTCAAGATTTTGAAATAACAGTATGTTAAAGTTAATTGAGATGGTGAATAATGTTTAAAACGGTTTGGAAGGAATTATGTCGAAAAGGAACTGGAATGAATAATAGTGGTTAATATTGGAAATTAATTATATTTATATAAGCAAACAGTTTAGAATGGACTATTTGATCTTTAGAATTTAAAAAATTAGATTTTATTGAATAAGCTATATTGAATAAGCCTCCTCGAGTTCCCCTGACCAAGGAAATGAGGCTGGGTATAAATCTAAGTAAATAAATAAATAAAATAATAAATAAATTAAAATGTGATAAAGCTGGTGAAGGATATTTAATAAGCATTGGATGTAAATGAAATAATTTTACTAAATTAATTGGGTGTTTAAAAATTGGAGAAGTGTTCTACATAATAGAGAAAGGTTTGATTCTGATTCTTAGTAGATATTTGGAGGAGATAATAAGGATGATTTTTAATTGTGATAGAAATTTATGATGTATTAGATGGAGATGATGGAAACTCAAAACAGCTCTATTTGTATAAGAATTGTTGCGTGTAAAGAAAAATAATAAAAAACTTGACAAGAAAGAAAGAAACATGAAAAAAGAAAAAGTGGTACCCAGACCCAGTACTTGGAGGTTGTAAGGAACTAGACAGATTTCAGGTGAATACCACCAGGGTGAAGTTACTGTTGCACAGAAACCCTCTGGTTCCATGGTATTTCCATGTACAGTGGTACCTCGGTACTCATCGTTAATTGGTTCCAGAAGGTGCACTAAATACCAAAACTAATGAGTACCAAAAAAAAATTTCCTGTAAGAAACAATGTAGTGAGTCACAAGGCAGCCAACACCAGCAAGTTCTAGCTTGTGCAATTTGCAGCAAACAAACAATGAATACCAGAGAAAATTTTCATAAAATATGTTGAGTATCAAATTTGATGAGTTTCAAAGCAGTTGAATACCAAGGTACCACTGTATTGCTCTATATAGGATTACAGTTCACCAAAAAGGGCCAGTGTACAATCAGGGGTTCTCTTAGACTGCTGGCTCATAGAGTAACACGTGAAAGTTGTGGCCAGGAGACCTTTTGGCATTTTGCCAGCTTTGACGAAGCTATGGATTGATTGCACCCATACCTAGATCAGGAGATGCTGAACACATAACTTGTTCCTTTGTCATTTTTTTACTTAGACTACTACAATTCATTCTCATGAGGCTGGCTCAGAAGTTGCGACTGCACAGAACATGTGCAGAATAAGCTCATCAGCCAAGTGCTGGTAGCTATATTAGCAGAATATCACTGATTCTGCAAGATCTGCATTAGTAAGCTTCTGAATTCAAAAAGTGGGTTTAGACTTGTAAAAATTGTATATAGCTGAATTCTGATATATCTTGGAGACATTTACTCCAGGCCGAATCTGTTTATTTCATGTGAACATATAGAGAAGGAATACAGTCAGTAGCACTATTCTTAATATTTCACATATGGATGCACCATTAGTTTTAAATGGAAAGACAATGGGGTCTTCAACTGAAATTCTCTTGTTTTAAGATATTACTACTGGCAATGTCCATAAGAATGGTAAGGAGTATGGTATCTCTTTTCTCAGTCTGCTCTATATCAGACTGCTGCTTAATAATCTTTGATCCTGACCCTATGTGCCCATCTTTCCAGATATTTAAGGTAGAAACCTGTGGCTCTTAATGTAGGGAATTTATTCCCTCTGGCTCTATAGCGTGTACCTTTATGATGCTAGTTTAGTTCAGCCATCAGGGCTACTGTACAGTTTGGATTCAACTGATACTTTCAGATAATGCTTTTTTGTTTTTACCAAAAAAATGTTAAATGTTTAGTTTCCATAAGAATTTTAAATTATAATCATTTATAATTTTAATAGTATTGTTATAAGAATAATGTGTAAACTATATGAGAAAACATGCACATAGAAAACATAGCACAGAGAACATATACACTAATTTATATGTACAAATGACACCGGTACAGATTATATCTATCATTTTATTTCCAGCACTGTATTATTGAAGTCTCTCTTTGTGTTCCAAGCATGTCAAGAAGGGCAAAGGCAGCTTAGCACCCCATTTCATTTTTTATTCTCCCTTAATTACAGAGCCCACTTATCAGCAACGAACAGAGAGATTGTCTCTTTAACCTTCCGCTTGCCCTTGTGGAAGGTTTACCTTAAAAAAAATGCTAGAAAATAAAACCAAATGCTCTAATTTGCAATCATCTTTTCATTTCAAACCCAGTTTTCATTACAGCACAGAAAGTGCGCTAAAGCTGTGTTTATAACTCCTTTTTAGATAACAAATCACATTTTCTTTTGGCTGGCAAGTGTGTAGAATTGATATTCCTCCCACCCCCCTTTCCATTTAATCGGTTTGTGTGTTCAGCAATGATCTTCATCAGCTGAGACCCTTTATTGTGTTTGATGTAATGTCAGCTTTCATTACGCCATAAGGGCATGCAGCAAATTCCTGTGCTAAAGCACCAACCTTGCTGTAGAGTCATCTTGAGTAAAAGTAAAACAAACAAAAAATGTTCAGGAGAAAATGCACAAAACCTTGGCAGCTATATATTTTTAAAAAATGAAGTTCATGAAGGAAAAGTCGGGGGGGGGGGCTTCCCCTCTGTTTGAGATAAAGATGTTTTTTTTATGTTCCTGGCATGGTAATAAGATTGGAAAGGCATGAGGATAGACAATTCTGTCTTTTTTTTTAAAAAAAATGTCAGTGCTATAATTTGAGTGCGTGCAGATACCATTCAGTTCAGTTATTTGAAAATTCAGAGCAACAACCATGCATGAATGTGCATATGCATATTCATGTACATTTCTGACAGGTTTTTTTTTCTCATATGCATTTTGTATATATTTTCTGAGCTTAAAATCAGAACTACAAATGTGCCAAGCCGAGAGGATTCGGATCAAGCACAAGTGTTTTCTGCCAGCTCACATTCAGCTAAATTTCTTACGCGCTACTTTGTAAAGAAATCTGCCATCAGAGCAGATATACGTGGCACAAGTAAAGCCAAAAAGTGAGGAGAAGCAGGGAAGAACGGAATTCAGACTCAAGACAGATTAGGAAGATGTTTACCAAGTTGGCACAAACTAAATTAGGCTGGAAGTCATCCTAACTACCGGTAATCTTCAAAGCAATCAATCCAATGGTAAATGAGCATTTGGATTCAGCACTCATTTATCCAATCTTAGGTCTGCCTTTTGGGACAGCAGGAAGAGAGGTGAACCCTTTCAGAACATGTTGCAAAATTCTGAAAAAATGTGATTTTTCTTCTGTATCTCATGCTTTGATTATTCTATATGTTTGGGAGATCCAACATTAACATATTCCAGGAATGGGAAAGATCTGACCTGCAGGCTTAATGCAATCCATCAAACCTCTGCCCAACTATCCTGCCTTCACGGGAAGCTCAAACCTTTTTCTTCAAACCACTCCTCTGCTAAACTCTGCCGTCTCCTCAGGAAATATATCGAAATAGAATTTCTTGAGATTTCCTCTATCACTCATCTTTCAAGGATCACTTCAGATTCGTGTTGTTTGGCATTTTGCCTGACTTGTAAAACTTCTCTGAAAAGAGAAGAGAGTACAGCTGACTCAAGTGTGAGCTACCTAAGGTTTTGCATGGTCTGCAAGCAAAGAAACTCCTGGGGTTAGTTTTATGCCAAGTGCTTTGTAGAACAAGACCTTGCTTCAAATGGCCCATGTTATATGCATTCTTCTTGTCACTTTATTTTATTTACTTTGCAATTCCTGTGCATTACCAAATAAATTGCATTCTTTGTCTTCTTAAAATTGATATTTCACTTCTTGGAAAAGTATTGGTTTACAGTGATAAATGTTCAGAATGGCTAGAGCTCCAGAGTTTTTATTTATTTATTTATTTTATTTATTATTTTATTTCTATTTATAAAATTTATTGACCAACCATTTTACCATATGGTAACTCTGGGCAGCTTTCAGTCATAAAACATTTAAAACAGATAATTAAAATCAACATTAAAACTTAAACACACATGGGGATGGCAAAAGCGGAGTGGGAGTGGTGATGGCATCTGTTGTTACTGGATCACCTCCACTGAGCTGCTCCCCAATTGGGGACCCAGGCCAGCTGGCAGAGCTACATCTTTAGACCCTTATGAAACGATAGGAAAAATATGAGGGCCAACCTCACATTGAGGGGCAAGATGTTCCAGAGAGCAGGAGCAACAGCAGAGAAGGCTTTTCTCCTGGACCCTACCAACTGGAATAATTGGGCCGACAGGACCCACAGCATGATTCCTATGCTGGCAGGGGTGGGACAGGCCAATCTCAGTGTGGTGAGATGGTCCTTCAAGTAACATAGACCTATGCCATGAAGGGTTTTAAAGGTGAACACCAACACCTTGAATTGCACCCAGGAGACCAGTAACCAATGCAGCCCACGGAGCAGTGGTTATTGGGGCCTTTCTAGGGGGGGGGGCAAACTGCCCATACTGCCGCATTCTGCATCAGCTATAGCCTCCAAATGCTCTTCATTGTAGAGTGAAGATTGCCAGCTTCATTCCATAATACAGTGAACCCACTCAAATTAGGAGTGACTGTAAAGGAACTCGGTAAGCCATACTGGCTTGATGCTTTCTATAAAGTAGATAATTGTACAGATTTCATTTTGGGAAATCTTAAAGTGACAAGAGAAAAAGAGAAACTCAGAAAAAAAAATTGTCAGATCAATTAAAATGTAATGGAAGGAAAAAAGGCTACTGAAAGGTCACTTAAATATTTATCCAGCTCCATCAGAGAGGCAGAAAGAGAAAATTGCTTTCTTAAAAAAGAGATGACACAGGGGATTGTGCCAGATTTTTCCCCCCATCTATGCAAAGCAATATATTTTGCATTTCATGTTAAACAGAGTAGAAGGGAAATAGAAAGCCTGATTCAAGCTTCAGTTCTCCATTAGTGCAAAATCTTATGACAGTCAGGAAACAGAAGTGTGTGTGTGTGTCTGTCTGTGTGTGTGTATTCTCTTTTCCACTTGCATATTTTATTTATTTATTTAAAATACACATTTATTTATTTATTTATTTATTACATATACATGCTATTGGATACTTGATGTATGTGCATACCTTATATAATATCATTTAATTCTTAGCGTTCAACCAGAGATCTGCCATAATGAGGTGGGGGTGAGGAGGATCAAACTAAGCAAAATTTATATTCTGATCCTTACAGCTTTCCAACAGTAGAATACTTCTTCTTGCCTCTTGAGCCAATCATCAGCTGCTCTTCCAAAAGAAAGAATCTAAAATAAACTCTGGATGTCACATCTCTTTTGCATAACAGTCAAAGGCAAAATAGAGTTTGCTTGCAGTGATTAACATAATGTCTAAGGAAAATAACCGTTGGTGACTGAAAGCATAGACTAGCATCAGAAAGCCATTTTAGGTTACCATAAATCAAAGGTTCACACAATCATTTATAAATTTACAGGACAAATCTGTCAAATGGATCTTGTGAACTACACATGAAACAGAGTATTAGATGGAGCTGATACGTTTATAGCAGGAAAAGACAGATAACAATAAATTAATTCACGATACATGTTTGAAGAAAAGGCATTCTAGTTTTCAGAGCTCAGCAACAAATGTACAGCATATCATAAAATTCCCCAAAAGATAATGAACCAAAGTCATTTAATTGTTAGAAAATAAGGTTATATAAAACTGAACCCGGGTGGGGGAGTGGGGATGAATTCATTAAGCAACTAATTTTGAAATGAAGGACTATATGAACTAAAAGGAGAATCTTTAGCTGACCGGGGATACTGGTGCACCAAATTGTATTCAACTGGTAATGTTTCGATGTATTTGAACAATGGGTCTATATAATGTAAAGCTACTAAAATGAAAAGAAGCTCCTTCCAACAATTTCTGAATATTCTCCTATATTTTGGTCTCACAGTACAAATAATTACAGAAGCAGCAGTGCTTGTGAAATCTTTGTAGAAATGGGAACTGTTAACTGGGAACATTTCATCCAGGTGAAATGTGGACATTTGAAAATGAACATAGGTTTCCTTGAGCTAGGTGAAACTTTATGACAACAATATAAAATAAGCAGCTTCTGAAAATGATGCATGGAAAGATTTTAAATGTTTCTCCAAAAGACATTCTGTAATCTCTCTCAAAATCACAAAGAGAGGCAAGGGATCCAAAACATGTAAAATCTGGTTTGGCATCAGAAAGTTAACAAACTTGACCATTCAGCTCTAGAAACATAAAAAGAAAAAAAAATGTGCAAATTGAAAGCCAGCAATGTTTTACCCTACTTTGGCTGAACTTGCATGTACCCTGTTATATTCTTTGTTTGTTTGTTTATTAAATTCATGTGCTGCCTGTCTTGTCAGAGACAATTTTTTGCAGCTTACTAACATTAAAACTGTCTCACTTAACAACATAAATTTTGGGTTCAATTGTCGTCATAAACTGAGGATTACCTGTACTATGTCTAAGATAGCTTTCCGCAATCTGATATGCCTTGAACTAAAACTCCTAGAATTCCTGAACAGTTGGGTATGAATATATATTGGTGCTGATATACAGTTGAAACTTCCACATGCCTGGGCTCTCATTTTCCTCCTTTGGAAACTGTGAGTAGCAGGTACCCCCTTTTTTTCCATGGGATGGTTTTAAATTAAACTGGTTAAATTGAACTGCTTATACACTTGGATCTGAATATTGAAGACTATCAGAAAGAAGGTAATTAAGATATCATGTAGGAGAGAAGGCAGAAGCATCTTTTGGCATTTGAGCAAAAACTATGGAGCAGCCCTCATCTCCAAAAGGCCTTCTGGTTACTGCTTTCTATGCTTTACTGAGATGAATCAGTTACTTTTTAATGGAAATGCTACATGTCACTTTAACCAATGGTTTGGGACCAGTTGCCTTTCTCTCACAAACACACTTTCTCCCACCGGTTCTGCTTTTTTTATTTGTAAAGCTTTTAATGCCCGAGGCATTGGGAGAGTTACAGCTGTGCAAATAATAGCTGCACTGTTTGCCCACGCAGTATTTCACTATCCAATACATAATTTTAAAAAGCATTGTGCAGAGGAAAATGTGCTACTATAAGCTAAATTGTACCCTGCACTTTATTTAGTCTTCAGGGAAGCATAACAATTAGGTGAACACCTTTTACTTTATTTACCTTTTTTCATGATCAATTCAAGTAACAGTGATCGAGGGCTTCCAGAACAACCCTGTCTTTAATAGCTTCTCAAAGGCCAGCTATGAGGGTGCTAGCCTAATCTTCTGATAGAGCCTCTTCCATATTATGGGGGACACCACCAAAGGCTTTGCTTCTGAGCCCTGATTCCCTTCACCTGATTGGGAGACCATTAAAGTATGTTGGAGAGTGTGGTGCTGAGCTAGTTGGGTAGGTGTTCAAATAGAGAAGGCAATCTAGTACCATATTTTCGGACTATGAGATGCTCCAACTATAAAATGCACCTAGTTTTTGGGGAGGAAAACAAGAAAAAAAATCTGCCTCTGCTTCTGCCATCCCGTTTTTGACCTCTGTGTGCCCTGTTTTCAGCCTGATCCAGGCGGCAGGGATCAGAACGGCCAAAAATGGGGTGTGTGGTGGCCAAAAATGGGCTACATGGAGGCCAAAAATGGGATGCGGAGGCCAAAAATGGGGCGTGCGGAGGCGGCAATAGGTGATGATGATTGGACTTGGCTGGGTGTAAACAACTTCATTCAACAGTGCAGTAATTCTTGAGAGCAAACTTCCCTTTTGTTCACATAAACTGTAGACCTTCATCAAACCAGCTCACTTCCCAAACCCCAATGCCATGTCCCCCCGCCCTCCGTTACTATGGCAGCTAATAGCAAGCATGCATCAAAGGGAAAACCCATGCTGGAGATCAGGCTGACAGTTACCTATTTTGGGTAATGAAGTAGCTACAAGGAAACAATCAAGCTCAGAGAACACCAAGGACCCTACATTTCAACCCTAAGCCACAAATATTTATATTTGATATTTATATCTATATCCAAGAAAACCATTAGAAATTGTGATGCAATTAAAAATGTGCATTTCTGAATAATGCCCTTTGCTATCAAATGTAGTAAGCCAATCATTTTCTGGTGGGACAAGACTTGCTAGTTCTTCTGGATGGGGTTCAGTTTGTCTTACAGTGTCCTGCACCGAGTACCATAACCAGTGAAAAAGGCAATATTGCTTACCATTTTTTCTCCATTGATTTCAGTGGGGAAAGGCTGCTATCCAGGACTTACTTATAGGAACCTGAAATTAGGACTCCCTGTGAACTCTATAAGGTTTACTGCTGAATAGATATATATTGGCTGTTAGGCTTTTTCGGACAGTCTCATGTAACTTTAGCTCAGTTGGTTGTTGTAAATACATAAAAATCAATATTTGCTAAAGCTCAGAACACATGAAACAAAAACACATAAAGGCTTAGAAGCATTGGAAATGTTCTGGTGGAAATATATAGATTTCAGTTATAAATGGCTCCAGGGTTTTCTTAAAAAGAAAATGTACTATCTCAGAGATGCTGAAATTTAGATAACTTACTAATTTTTATATTATATATCAAGATTATTTTTATTGCTTCTTAGAACTCGCAATGGGTTTTTTAAAAATCACTTTCTCTAATCTGGGCCCTACAGACATATTTGTACTAGAACAACTGCCATCATTCTGATTGAGTCATATTAGCTGAAGCAAAGGAAAGTTATAATCCAAAGCATTTGGAAAAATCAATGTTAAAGAAATGTTTTAGGAAGTCTTAATTTATCCTTTCACTACACTTTCTGGGGAATGAGTGTTAAATAATGGCTTCCCTTTTGCAGGGGACTGGAAGCTAAACTATGTTGGCCTATAATAAATAATAATAATAATAATTTATTGGATTTATACCCCGCCTCTCTTCACCCGAAGGGAACTCGAGGCAGCACAATACAACAAGTTAAAAACATCACCTATACAGTAAAACATTTCCAAAAACACATTCACCAACAATCATCAATTAAGGGGAGGTGGGAAGTCGATGGTCAGGTCCAAGCTTGTCGGCAAAGCCAGGTCTTGACGGCCTTGCGAAAAACAGGCAGAC
>JANHGC010004606.1:598299-611018 GCA_027560395.1 Boaedon fuliginosus | reverse complement strand
AAAGGAAAGGAAAGGAAAGGAAAGGAAAGGAAAGGAAAGGAAAGGAAAGGAAAGGAAAGGAAAGGAAAGGAAGAAGGGAAGGGAAAGGAAGGGAAGGGAAGGGAAGGGAAGGGAAGGGAAGGGAAGGGAAGGGAAGGGAAGGGAAGGAACACCATGACACATAGAGCTACTAACACTGTCAGGCCCGACTATATCCGGGCAGCACTGGGTTATCAGCTAGTAGATGATAAAGCTCTGGATATTTGAATTGCACCAGAAACATACTGTACTTGCAGCCTTGTTATTAGTAAGTTTCCTATTTTGCCATTTTGAATAATAATATAAGAGGAAATGCAGGGTGTTTTCGAAGAGCACATAACACTTCTGTTCAAAGGGTGACAGGGAGAGGAAAAAACATCTGACAACCACCCTCCAGGTCTCAAGCAGGGTAAATCAACAGTTTGGCAATATGAGACAATTTCATAGAAATTCAGATGGTGTAGACTTTCCTTGCAAAGTAATTCTGTGACCTGAAAACACATTAGAAGAAGCAAGAGCTGGATTTTTATCCAGCCTGCTGGATATTTTCAGCATGCTTGGCACTGTTCATCCCTTACATCTCTCCCTTCCATAGCTGGATTGGTAGTGGCTTTGTTTGTGCCTTGCTAAGAAATGGGCCATCATACGTGAAAGTCAAATTTAGGGGTTTGGAAGGAATGATGGGAGATAAAATGAGAAACAAGCCACCTTCTGGATGACTGTTGTTAGTCACGCTTGCTTCTGATTAAAGATCATTAAACACGAAATTAAGTTGTTTGTGTTGCCAGGTCCCCTGAGGTGCCTTAAATTATTAATGTGGGCTGCCAAGATCCCATGGAAATTGCACCTCAGGAAAAGGGGACAGAGCTGGAGGTGGAAGCATGAGATGGCCAACAGTGGACCTAGAAAGGGGAGGAAATCTAAATGAATTTATCTTTATTTTCAATGTTTTTCTAAACCCTGAAGTATTTCACAACAAATTACGGATAATTAATAAGTGCGCTTTTTTTAATAACTAGGCTTGTTAAATTGCAGAAAGATGCAGCATCCATTCATTCCCTCTCCGCCTTCACCCTCCCCTTTTTAGTTTTTCATTATCAGACAGATTTGAGCCTCTCTCTGGCTGCAGGAGTAGCCAGACCCATGTTATGGCATGATGCTGGAAGCCAGCACTTTCCTTTCTCGTCTTACAGCTCTACTAGGATGCCTACTGAAACCACAACAGAAAGGAAAGTTGCCCACCCTGCTGCCAATCCATATAGGGAACATCCCGTTTGAGACCCATGGAGCCCTTTGGCATAACTCTGTGGGGCAGGAAAAAAATGTGAAGATGCTCACAGCCAGGTGAAGATGGTGTAGTCAAAGCCCTGACCATTTTTAATGTGTGCCCTGACTGCCATATTGATTTTTTTGCTTACATCTACTTCTTGGCCAGACTCCTTCGAACCTGCTGGGAGTACAGGTCTCAGATTTCCTAGCTTGGTAATTTTGGGAATTGTTAGCTTTCATCTGGGAAGCACAAGAGTGGGGAAAGGCTGGATAGAGTGATGTGTGAGCGGAACAGCTGGTTTGGTCTAGTGCAGGGATGTCCAACATGTGGCCCACAGGCCAGATGTGTCATGCGCTGGCCACGCCCACACCCGATTTAGCAAAGCAGGGAAAGTTGTGATACATCACATGACAATGCACCTGACACCTCTGGTCTAAAGGTTAAGGCACCAGACTAGAAAGCGAGAGATTATGAGTTCAAGTCCCGCTTTTGCCATGAAAGCCAGCTGGGTGATGTTAGGCCAGTTTCTCTCTCTCAGTCCAACCCACCTTAACAGTGTTGTTGTTGTGGGGAGGAGGAAGAATTTTGGACATGTTCTCTACCTTGAGTTATTTGTAAAAATAATAAAGGTGGGGTACAAACAAATAGTTTTTTTTTATTACTGCCACCCTGGGGCAAGCATTTTTAGATATTTTCATTATGCAGAGAGGCGTCTTGTTTACTGCTGTCCTGTTCTTGGGTGCAGGGACAGAACTTTCTTCACCTGGCAAAATATTGTGTTTGTTGCATTTAGCTGAGTAGGCGGGCTCGCAGGGTTTCATCTTGGCCTAAAATGGGCTACAACAAGTAATGCAATCACCATAAAGAGCCAACATTATGGAGTAGGGCAGGGGTGGGACTAAAAAGCAGGTCCTTCTGATCTACTCTTCGCAAAACGTAATCCCACATTGTTCCAAAGTCCCCTCTAAATTTCCCAGCTTTTTTAAAAATCATCCTATAGACTATTGGCCCTGTTAGCAGGAGTTAATTGATGAGACTTGTGAATCAATAACCTAAAAGGCAACATTATGGAAGACTGAGGATTGCATCTTATGTAGAGATAGAGACCCAGCATTGGGAAAATAAATGATAGGATCTACTTTCCTTCCATATTCCCTCCAGCTATGGGCATTTCTAAGGGCTATCATTTTCTGAAAGAAATATCTGTGATTTTAGGGAAATCAATCCAGGCCAAAACTGGAAACCTGGCATCCCCCTCCTCCTGGATGCCCTCCCTCCTACTTAGAATTCCTGAGAATAAAGGTAAAATCTCTTAGCTAAAGAAACCAGAGGAATTAGAAATCAGGCAGGCATGCCTGCAAGTGCCAGCTAATTCCAGGCCCTCCACTGCCAATATTAATGAAAGCTGAGAAGTGGAGAAGAGAGGAATTAGGGCTGCAGGCACAGTTAGTCACTTGCTAGATTTTAGTAAAGGGACAAAGCACATGGACACTGTCAGCAGGTCATTTATCCTCTGCTGAGGTTAAGATCTGCTTCATCAAATTCTCTGTGTATCCAACCAATAAGAGGGAGACAGTGGGTGGAACATGGTGGGAGCCTCCTCTGCGCTGCCTTTTGATCGAGGAATACTCTGTGCAAGAGGATTTAAATTGGCCCCTCATCTTTTAATCAGGTTTAATTAGACTGCCTTGACTGTTGCTTTCACTTGGATTCCAAGTGGCTGTATTACCAGCATTTTCTCTTCTTAAAATGTGTTCTTCTCTTTGATGAGTGCAATGGTTTAAAAGCTTGTTTCAAAACTGGAATGATTATTTTTTATAGGGAACTGCAAGGCAAAAGGCAATTCAGAAACATAGCTTCAAAGAAATGACTAGTGTAATAAAAGAGGTCACCCCAGACTGATTCACAGCAGTTCTAGAATGATAAAATGGTTCCTCCTGGGTCTCAAGATGTGGTCTCACCACATTTATTTGTTTGTTTGTTTGCACTGATTCCTCATGACTGCCTGGACAAGTTAGTTCTGCAGTTTTCTTATCAAGATTTCAAAAGTGGTGAGCCCTTGACTCTGAGCAGCTTACAGACAGTAAAAAGATCTATATAGAAACAATCAAAATTACAAGTGCTACATAAAAACCAGAAACACGAAGGTGGATGGCATGGGGATGAGCTCTTGTTCATACCCTGCCTCCAGTGGTGAGTTGCCCCTCTTGGGGCCCCAAGCCAACTGGCAAAACCAGGCTTTAATACCCTTCTGGAAGGCCCAAAGGGTGGGTGAAATTATCAGCTCTGGTGGTAGAACGTTCCACAGAGCCAGAGCCGCAGCAGAAAAGGCTCTGTTCCTTTACTTCCTCAGCCAGAACTGTTGGCCTACAGGGCCCACAACAGATCCAAATGGGGTGGGCTAGTCCCTTTGGGGCAAGACAGCTCCTCAGATACCCTGGATCTGTGCCATATGTTATTAGAAGCTCAGTCCCCACTGAGCAGTAAAGTTTTCAGTTGTCATTTTTTTCCATCAGAACATGACAAGCAAGACCCGCACAGGGAAATCAATAATTATACTGCAAACTCCTAAAATTCCCATATGCTCCATTTGAAATTGGTAGAAAATTGTTGATCTCCGAACTTCGGAACTGACATGCTCTCAAAGAGAAAAAATAAATAAATAATGATATAATGAAAGATGGCTATTTGCAGAATTAGGCACTATTTTATTGAAGGGGGGAGCTAGAAATATATTTAAAACATCAGATATCCCTGAATTCCTTTGATTCGCCTAGATCTCAGATGCCATCCAGTGTATTCGGCATCCAGTGTATTCTTCTAGCCATGGTTAACGCTTTGAGGTAGTCCAGGCAAGAAGCACAAATCACGAGTATTAACACTACCTGTTATTGTAAGATTACAGGAACAGAATCTTGCAAGTCTGTAAATCATCCTCCTCTCTTTTAGTTTAACTTCCCAGAAAACTGGGGAAGGTCCTTTCTAAGATGTCTCCCACGCGCCTTTTCCTTCTGTGGGCTACGATACCTTTTGTATGCCTGCAGCTCTTCCTCCTGTCTACTAAAGTCATTCCCATGTACCATCACAGATACCCTCTGCCAGGTGGGAGCTGAAATTACCATGAGATGGTGGTTATTACTTTCTGCAAGATAATCTCCAATAGACAGCATGGTATGTTGACTGCTCAGTCCAGTGGCATTTTAGCTGCAGGGTTTCATCATTTTCCCTCCTGTTTTTGAATGTCTGTCTGAAATTGCTCCAGGAAGATACAGCATTCCATGATTTGACGCAAGTAACCATTGCTATACAAATGACATTCACAATTTTTCCTTCTATTCATTTTCCTTTGTATCTCATGTAGATATTCCTAAACATATTTCCCTTCCACATTAGCTTCCTGAATTTCTTACCCAGGGACAGAGTAAGAAACGGACAGGGACAGAGAAATCTGTATATCTTTTATTAAAACTTGCCTTCCCCCAATAAGGCCTTCCCTCCCTTAATTTTCTATGTTTCCTTGTGGAAATCTCATCTATTACATCTAAAGACAACAGAGGTTGGAGACGCCACACTGTTTTTATGTAGGAGCTAATAGTGAAATCATTTCGGCTGGAGCAAAAGGTCTAAATATTTACCGCTGTGATAGTATTTCATTCCATAAAAGCAGTTGCTGCTGGCAGCAAAGCCTTCATAACTTTGCTTACTAGTCCTTATCTGGATAAAACCCTCTATCTTACTAGGTCATCATCTGGAAGAGGAGAGCTATATTAGAGCTGAGTGCAATGCCAGAGGTTTTCTTCATATATCAGAAATATTGTGGCAATCCACAGATTAACCCTTTCTGGTGTTGTTCCCTCCCATCTACTACTGCAGCTGCCAGATTTTGAGCTGTCTAGGTTATTTTCTTTCATTGTTACCCATGCTGAGCAGGGATTTGCAAAGAGATTATTTGATATAGCAAGAAGCTTGATACAAGCTTGATAGATACTGTGTGTGCCCTAAACATGGGATAGATTAAATCCGTTCTCCATATTGTAATGCTGAATATGGTTTCAAAACATAGAACTCAATCTACCTTATTTAACAGAATGCTAAACAGAACACAGGGTTCAGAGAGCAATCAAGAAAGTGGTAGAGATTTTATCTGCCAAGGAGATAAATCCTCATCAAGCAGGAACACAGATTTGTTGGCATTTTGCTATTGTTTGTTTGTGTATTGGTTGCAACAAAATCTTACATTATTCTTTCAACATTTTGGTATTTTAGGGTAAGCATAATCACATGTGCCTATGGTAGAATTGACCTTGTAACTTCTTTCTAGTATTTTTTAATATAACTGTTTTAAAGATTATAATTACGACAGTAAAAATTAATACAAATGGAAAAAAAGTAAAAAAAGTAGAAGGTTCAGAAAAGAAAGGAAAAGGAGAAAAAGGGAAAGAAAAAGTAAAAAAAAATAAAAATATGGTAAAGAAAAAGTAAGAAAAAATAGACAATGCCATGAAAGTTGTGATAGATAGTAAAAGAGATGCAGTAAAATTTCTGATGGTTTTATATGTTAGTTAATCTAGAAAAAGCCAGTGAGTGCTGTTTAGGAAAACATTTCTTACTTTTTCTTGCTGAAAATGGTTTAGTTATACTAGAGATCCCCACCCCACCCCACAATAGGATGCTTGTAGGATTATATGTGAGTCAGGCTATACATCTTACATTGATACAAAAGCTGGAAGAAGAACTTCAGTTTGGAATTAAAAGTCTTACATTTCTGCCCAATGCAGGTGTTAGATTTTCATTTCTTTTTCCTTGGCTCCTTTACCTCTGATCTCACAGCAAGACTACATTGCACAATTTTCTGTCACAGAGAGATTAGTACAACACAATGACACAGAAGCAGCCAATACAGATTTATCAGGTGCCATACAATCAAGAAATATATAAGTCCACCCAAGGATTAGAAGAGCTTGAATTATGAGAGGTCCTTACCATGCTGCAATCATAAACCATGGATTTTCTTCTGCTTTGGAAGAAGAAATGTGAAAACACCATGTTTAAATCTTACATTACATTATCTCCAAGAGCAAAGACATGCAATCTAGAACATTTTGCTACTGGAAAGGTACATGAATTTCATTAAGTTACATATAGTTTATGAAAAACCCCACCACCATTTCATACTTATCCTTATGCTGCATGTTCATTTATCTGTTTATATTATCTGCTTTTCATTTTACAGATACTAATTCCAAAATGTGGTACAAAACACAAGTTCCCCTTGACTGGGGAAGAGAGGCGGGGCATAAATCTAATAAAATAAAATAATAAAATAAATAAAATGGTGATAAATATCGCTTGCCAGGTCCCATTTGAAAGTGAGCCGCCTCGAGTTCCCTTCGGGTGAAGAGAGGCGGAGTATAAATTTAATAAATAAAATAAATAAATTTAATAAATAAAAATAAGTGATGTCTCTCAGTTTCTTATACTGTAAATATTAAAAACATTATTTTAGAGAGCTGGTGTGGTCTTATGGTTAATGCGCCAGACTAGAAACCAGGAATCTGTGAGTTCTAGCCCTGCCTTAGGAACAAAGCCATTTGGATGACATTGGGCCAGTCACTACATCTCAGCCCTAGGAAGGAGGCAAGGGCCCACCACTTTTGAAATCTCAATAAGAAAACTGCAGAACTGATGTGTCCAGGCAGTTGTGAGGAATCAGCACTAATAATAATACACTGGAGTTTAGTTGTATAGTTTAGTTTAGGAGAGGTAGGAAGATCTAGACTAGAAGCTAAATAATCTACTTTCCAAGATTAATGAAGCACTAAGTGTATACATTTAGGAACTGACATGAAAAAGACAGACACATAAAATATAACAATCTGAAAATACCATGAACTCTTTTATGAAAGTTAATTATTTTACTGAATGTAAAATTTCACCCAGCTAACACCCAGCCTTTTGTTAAATAATGAACATCTTTCTATTAATTCTAGAAGTCTCTTTAAATCAAAACATTTTTGTTACCTTTAGATCTAGCATTCTAGAGAAGAAAGAGGAAATTAGTTTAGCTAATGGTTGCTGGCATGCCACAGCCCGGAGACGGTCCATGGACCAGGGGTTGGGGACTTCTGTCATAAAAGTTACCATTACTTCTGATATGTTTTTGGCAGTTAATGCAAGAGTCTTCTCCGATTTTTATTTCAGGTAAGTAAGCCAAGCTATTGTATGAGTTCTCTAGATCTGGGCCTACCACTAGAAGGATTCTGCTACTGTAGAGGTCAAGTTAACTTGTAATCCAGTTGGGTTCATTAGTGCAACTTGATAAATTGAGGATATATGCAGGAAAAGATATCCCTTTCAGTGTACAATTATATCTCTTCCAAGTGCTGACTGAAACTGTACAGCAAAACACTGTATCCAGATAATGAATTTCATATTTGGCTGCTTTTTTAACCATTTCATTCTCTTATTTGCATATTGGAGATTTTTTCTACAGAAATAACAGCAAAGTTGTTTGCCGCACTGCTGATGACATTGCACAGCTCTTATTCTTTGATGTTTAGGTATTAAGAATAGAAACTTGCAGAGGAAAAATCTACTGAATTGACTTTCATCCATACCAGGAAATGTGCATAATTAAAATTTCTGATTACCTGTAAGCATGTGCAAGGGAAACTTCTGATTTAAAAACTTTGCAAATAAAACCAAAAAGGAGAAAACAATGGTCGAAGAAACTATAATATTTTGATGAATTCTGATGTAATAGAAAATCCAGATTTCCTACCGATTTACTACAGATTTACTTTTGTTTCAGGAGAGAAATGGCATGAGACTATTCCTTGAGGATATTGACTCCCATCTGTTATGAGTCTTCTATGTGGGTACTAATATTGACCCAAGTTATAGGATTATTATGTTGATTTCTGCAGCAGTGCATATGAAATTATTATCTGTATTATTGAAAGTAGTATATGAATGAGAATTGTGTAGAAATTATTTGTATACAAATTATTTGTATTTGTATACAAATAATTGCTATTAGCAGTAGCACTTAGACCTATATATTTCTGCACAGTGTTTTACAGCCCCCTCTAAGCCAGAATACCCCAACCTTTATGGGTTGGCAGTCTGGGAAGCAGACGCCTTTATGCATGCATGCATGCACACAAACGGGACCACAAGTGTGTGTGGTGCTTGAGGCGATGGTAGTGCCCATTCAGCAATCATGGTGATGATAGCACCCACATGGCACTTGTGGTGACAGCACCTGTGCAGTGCTTGTGGCAATCGTAATGTGAGTGGAGGGTGCACTCGCATGCGTGCTGGCCAGCTACTCAGGTGGCCCGTTTGTGTGACCCACAGGTTGGGAACTCCTGTTCTAGCTGTTTACAGAGTTAGCATATTGCCCCCAACAATCTGGGTCCTCATTTTACTAACCTCAGAAGGATGGAAGACTGAGTCAAACTTGAGCCAGTCAGGATCAAACTGCTGGCCGTCAGCAGAATTAGCCTTCAAAACTGCATTCTAACCACTGTGTCACCCATGGCTCGTTTAGTATTATTGTAATTGTTGCTACCATATTACTGTATTATTGTTGTTGTTATCATTATAATTATTTTCACCAAGTGTTGCTATTCTGCATGGGTTTTTCTAAGGTACTCTTGCAAATGTCATTAATATAATTGAGAATAAAATCTTTTTATCTATTTACTACCAATACATGTGTCAGGTTCTGGGTCCTGGCTCCTTTAAGGTGAGCCAGTGAGCTGCCGATATAAGACGTCTCCCAGGACTCCATCCCTGACACTTTCCTCAGATGTGCTTAGTCCGTATACTGTACCGAGCAATAAAGCAGAGGTTCTCCAGAGACTGTTTCTTTGTGTGTTCTTCCTGCGGCCGGATAGTGGAAACGACTAACAACATGCTTTTTAGGAACTGTCTGTTGCTCTCTGTGATTAAAGTTGACATAGGGGGCGGGCATGCCCCATCTGCTGCTAGATCAATCCACTTGGAAGAGAGCATCCAGAAATATGTCCTCAACTCCTTCTGGTTGGTTCAAGCTGTCTTCATAGCTGTAAATTGAGTTGTCTCACTGTCAGCCAAATTTTATGTCTCATAGTGATGTCTAGTAGGAGAGCCAGTATATAGCACAGTGGTTAAAGTGTTGGACAAAGAGCAAGGAGATCATTTTAGCCCTCCCTTGGGTGTGGAAGTCAGCTTTGTGACCTTGGGCCGATCACTCACTCCCAATTCTAATCAACTTTAGGCTCTGCAACAAGCCAGCTGATGAACAAAATCCTTTGTGCATCATGCACTGATAGCTTCACTGTAAGAGCCAAGTAAGTGCACCGCAAAAACAAGCAGTCTCTGCAGCCATGTAAGACAAACTATTATGAACAACAGTGGTGTCGTGGGTATAACTAGAAAAAGGGTAGAAATTAGTGTTGAAATAGGAACCATATTGTCTGTGTTCTATGTTTTGGAAGACATTGTTTCCTGTCCTCTATTGTCTATATAGATATCTATATATATCTGTATCTATATCTATCTACTGCTAAAATTCTCATTGTCATAACTTTTAACTGGGAAAAATGGTACATCGTAGGGCAATAATTTTTAATCAGGTTGCCTCAAATGGGCTATTTTACAGAATGTCTCCAAAATCTGGGACCCATGACTCCTGAGGGAATGAAATTTGGGGAAGTGGTGACTGCTTCAGTGCTACTGGCTGCTACTGCACTGCTGGGCTGCTGCTGTAGCCCACTGCCTTTCCTTGGTTTCCGGAAGAAAGCATATCTATTCACTCTAACACATTTCTCTCACACTTTATATGTGTGACCCATAATCCCAAGGATTTAAATAGGCCAAAGAATGCAATTCTTGACATGTTTTAAATACAATTTCTTGCATACCCTGGAATCTCCAAAGTGGGTTACAATCCTTGCAACGTGACAGATGCAGAAGAACATCCTTTTTCTAATAGGACAGTGAGAATTTCAGGGCCACTGATGGATGCCCTTGGAGCCGTGATGGTGCTGAATGAGCTGCAAAGGAGAGCATGCTAACAATGCAGCTTCCGTCTCATTCTATTCTTGTCAGTAGAATACAAACTCTGAGTGCCCTTTAATTACCCCTTTTGATCAAATAGAGCATTATATTTTGACAGCATTGCTGCTTTTCTGAATTGCTGGTCCCTTTATGAATTTTATCAGCTGCTGAGTATCCTAGCGTAGAAGAGAAATTAGAACACAGCTTTCTATGCAAATAGTCTCTAAATACTGCATATTTAATGGCACACAGTTCTTCTTTGGAATTATGAATCCAGTCCCTAATATTTCATTGCCTGTTTAGAAGTTCTGGGCAAAAGGAAAGACAATGTCTAAGATCTCCACTGTTAGTACACATTCTTCCTTAAGGACTAAGAATATATTCCATGCTTCTTATATATTCAAAGAGTCATAATTAGGAGGAGGAATGTTATAAACTACTTGTATGACCTTTGGAAATGTAGTCATTGAATTCAGCATATTTGTAATGAGATAGTGAAAGATTTAAGAGTCTTCCTGGAATTACAACTCCTGGTAAAGGACATGCACAAGGGTCATTTTGTCCAGCTTCAGCTGCTTTGCCAGTTGTGATCCTAATTGGATGAGAAGGCTCTGATGATTGTGAAGTGCCCTGATCACAAATAAACTACATCCCTGTAACACTATTTGGAATTTCCACTTGTGGGTGAAAACAACTACAACCAATATGATAGGCACTGCATCAAATTTCCAACAGGCTTTGAGGTACAATTCAAAATATTGATTTTTAACATGTGTGGTGAGCTTCCAGGTTTCTCCAGGACGGCTTCCTCCTTATGGGGCCAACCCATTCATCGCCCAATGAGAAAACTTTCCCCATAAATGTGAAGGTGTAAAATTAAAATAGTGGTTTTTTCTCACCTGCTCTCACCTCAAGGAAATGCTTCTTCTTAGAGGCAGAATTGAAATTCACTAGTAGGACATCAAAATAGAACTTTTTCAAAAGGCTTCAAGGTTCCCATATTGGCTTATTAGTTATTGGTTTATGTTACTGTTTTCTCTTTGTAATTTAGTTGCATCTGCTTATAAATCACTGTGAGTCAGTCTGATTCATCAATATACAAACAAAATAAATAAAATAAACAAGTCAAAGGCTTTTGCAAATCTTTGAACATTAAAACAGTCCTCTCTTAATTTAAATGTTGCAAGAGTATGTATTAAAATACCAATATGTTTAAATACCATAATTTAAAATAAATATTTCAATATGAATTCTGAAGTAGATATCTTTCAAAAAGATATAAGAATAATGTGGAAAC
The DNA here is from genome assembly GCA_027560395.1 of Boaedon fuliginosus. Lineage (NCBI taxonomy): Eukaryota > Metazoa > Chordata > Lepidosauria > Squamata > Lamprophiidae > Boaedon > Boaedon fuliginosus. The sequence goes on along the minus strand of JANHGC010004606.1, from coordinate 599,388 downwards.
ATCGTAGAGCAGAGTTATGGGGGGTGGGAATGGTATGAAATGGAAGTAGAATCATCTGTTCACAGGACAGCTCTCCAAAGAGAGGAAAGAATTATTAATAGCATTTTTATCACCATTGTTCAGGCTCTGAAAAGAAGTTATTGGTTTTGGTTTTAAGCTAGTCCCATCACAACCTGCTCTCATTCTTGCTGCAGTTTTTAAAAAAGGCAAACAATGAGTGAAAGCTGGCCTTTGGGGAGTAAAGACAAAATTTGTTCATTTTATTTTAAACAGCCCATTCATTTTTTACTTTAATTATGTAGATCGTACACATGGATTAACAATGGTATGTCTTTGAACTTAGTTGCAGCATGCCAATTATTTTGTATGCTTTTATATAGTAATTTGCCTCTGTTCTATGGGATTTCTTAAGCCATCCATGTTCACCTGTATACGTAGATATGTTGCCATAATGTGGCTTCTTTCTATCATGCCATGTTTTGTGTATCTAGCTATTGTGGTTTGTAAATCATTTATATATGTAAACATTTTCTATGTGGCTTTTAAGAATAGGATAGGATAGGATAATTCTTATTGGCCAAGTGTGATTGGACACACAAGGAATTTGTCTCCAGTACATAAGCTCTCAATGTACATGCAAGCAACAAGTGATAAATCATGATCATAAAAATATAATAATCAGAAATCATAAGGCACAATACCCAGTGATAGTCATAGGGTACTAAATAAAAGAAATCAACATAAATCATACAAATCTTGTTTACACTTCAGAAGTAGATTTTCACTTAAAAATAATTGATTGCAACAAAATAGCTTCTAAACATTTTTCTGGTCTATGGGAACCCTAGTTCAAGTATCTCTCTCAATGCACCAAGCATTTTTCTTTTGGAACTGATCATACAGATCATGCAGCTACGCCAGTAGGCATCTTTCATGGCAAGTATACTGTGGTGTTTCTACAATACATTTCCAAATTTATTTTATTTATTTTTATTTATTTATTACATTTTTATGCCCAATTCCCGAAGGACTCTGAGCGGCTTACAACATGGATAGCAATAGCACTCAGATGTTATATACTGCTTATCA
>JANHGC010004606.1:587955-598199 GCA_027560395.1 Boaedon fuliginosus | reverse complement strand
TCGATCTGACAACCTGCTGAACAAGTCAGCAGAGACTGCAGTGCTGCATTTAACCACTGCGCCACCGAGGCTCCTCCAAATGGCATATATACATGATACTGATCAGTATATCTGTGGAGTGATCCTGGTATGATGAGCTATTCAACAGACTATAACTTACAGCAAAGGCCAGAAGGAAAAGTGGTGGAGTTGCAGCTGCCCCTGGGGAATCTCCTCCAGACATATACTCCAACATTGTTCCTTCACCCCATCAATAAAATCCAATCACAAACTCAGCCCACTATCAGCCTGCCTCAAAAGAGTCTCCCAAAGTTTTGTGATAATTCCCCAGGGACCCATGGTCCTATGTGATATTTGGGCCCAACTAATATTTAGGAATCCTATCAGGGTGAAAAATCTTCCTGGATCCTGCACTGTATTTATCACACCTATTTCTTTTAATCTACAGGAGGAGGATATTGAATACTATGACTCCAAGGCTGATACAGAATATGTAAGTATCTTCCAGTTGCATTGCTTTTGTTTTACACAGTAAATGGATTCTGTGTTAATTTCTGTAGGGTTTTCTTTGCTACAGTTGTTCAAAGCTTACATTCATTTAATGGGCTTAAGATGGTGAAAAGTAAGTTGTGGAGCTGCAAACCTGCAGCTCTTCTTTATCAATTGGTAATGGAAAGGAAGTTGTAAACATTTAACTACATTTCAACAAGGAGAAATTTCAAAGAACAGAAGTAGGACAAAAAATTGCTCATCAGTCTTGGTGATTTCAGGGAGGTGCGTTAGAGAAGAGAACAAGAATATATATTTGTAAATTTTGTTGCATTTTGAAATGGATTCACAGTTTATTTCATGGTTTAAATTCCCATTGGTTCCTTGCTTGGTTAGTTGAGATTTTTTTATTTTGCTGGTTTTGGTTTTGGTTTGTTTTTTGTTGTCGCTTGCTCTCTATTCTTCAGCTCAGAAGTGCTAAAATCTTCCCGTGTAGTCTTATCAAATATCATAACAATAAATTTACTTTCCAGGATAAGGAATGCTGAAATAAGACAAATTTAAGCATAAAGTATCATAGCATAACCTTAAGAAAAGAAGTGGTGCAGAGTGAGGACAAGATTTAGATGCTAAAACAAAACCATCCATCATTGTTAGTTGATTGAAAATATATACTGTCATTGTTGCTTACATCAAATACTGAATTCACACTGGAATCCTGTGTCTGGGAATAAATCCAGCAGTCCCTAAAGAGACTTGCTTTTAACAAAGGTGCAAGGCTACAATATCTATGAATCTCCAAAAGTTTTATATTTACATGAGTTCATGTATATAAAACTGCTAACTTGCAGTTACCAAAAAATACCCCACCTTCTTTCTTTGCAATTAAAATATAAATTTAGAAGCTATTGACTACTTGTCCATAAGTTAGATATATCTATTTCCATCTCCTTGAGTGCTAAAGAGATACTGTGGCAATATGTTTGGTCTCCTGCAAATGTTTGTCATGTGATTGTCTCATCTACACTTTCTTCTCTCATTAAGCTACCCAAAAGTGATATCATCTATGAAAAAAAGATGGATCTTCGAGGAGTCCTAGCTGCTCTCTGAACTTGGTTGTTTTCTTGCAGATGTTTCATTACCCAAACTGGGCAATGTGATAATGTTACCTAGTTTGGGTAATGAAACATCTGCAAGAAAACAACCAAGTGCAGAGAGCAGCAAGGACTTCTCATTTCAACTGTGACCTACAAATATGCTCCTTTATTAGATGGATCTTTATACAAGTGGTCAATTAATTAGATCTTTTCACAAAGCTTGCATTGGGTTACATTTCCAGGGATACAGTGAAGCTACAATGATATATTACAAGCAGTAACAGAATGACAGAGCTAGAAGGAACCTTAGAGGTGTTCTACTCCAGCCTCCTGCTCAAACAATAAATCCTATACCATTTCAGATAAATGGTTGTCCAATCTCTTCTTAAAATAAATCTTATTTAGATCCAGTCATTATTTTTTTCTGCTTTATAGCTGACTCCTGACCAGCGCTTGAATTAGTTCCTGCAGTTTTCCTGGCAAATTTTGGGGAAGTTATTTGCCATTACCTGCCTTCTAGGGCTGAGAGCAAATGAGAGGCTTAAGGTCACCCAACTGGCTTTGTACCCAAGGCAGGACTAGAACTCACAGTCTCCAATTTCCAGCATGATGCCTTAACCATTACGTAATTACATAATAATACATAATAATGAACTGTCCATTGTTATGTGTTCTTGGCAGTTTAGATATACTTCCTTTATTTACTTGGAGATTCTAAAACAGCTTTTCCAGTCTGAGCAATTCTGAGAGATGCAGATTTCAAATATCAGAATTTTCAATAATGGCCAACCTAACAGGAATCCTAGGAATTGAAGTCCGTGTATCTAGAGAGTACTCATGGGAGATGTGCCTAAAAATTGAGAGGTGGCTCTAAAAGTTTTGGTTCTCAAGTGCTGGTATAATGGTTGCCCCCACTCCATGCTCACTTCATAATGCCGACAAGCTATCAAACAAAGACTGAAGAAGCCAGGTGCACTTTGCTAGAGAAAGTCGTTTTGCTTCCTGGGTAAGTTTCTAAAATTAAAGCTAGCATCTGAAATTCAAATGAAGAGCAAACATCTAATTAGAGACAGAATCTAATTCTCTACCCTCCTCCTGGCACAGCCATCCTGTAATTCTGGCAATCAGAACGTTAAGTATAAACTAGAGAGCTTCAGTTCCCCAAGGAAATAGGCCTTTGCTAGTTACTACGTGCAATATGAACACTTAGAGAGAATGCTGCTCAAAATTACTCCCAAGTATCCACTCCTGGATTAACTCACTCCAGAACTGACTGCATTTGATTGGCTATGAAGTGCTTTTGGAATAGTTCAAATTTTTCAGGGCAGAGAAAGAAAGAACTCGTATGCAAAAGCAGGAACAGAGGTTGTCCGTTGCCAGCTTGGTGAGAAGGTGCAAATCACTGATCTCTCCGTTGAGAAAGCTGCTGTCCTTAAGCTTAATAATGTTAGTGGAAGACTAACAGGGGATTCCTACAATTTGCAGACTGGAGAATAGAACTAACATTATTCATCCAGTTATATGTCATGATTGAGTTGGTATCACTTCTTCATGTACAATGGATTTCTTGTGTTCCCTTTGACCAGGGAAGAAAGGCGGGATACAAACTGAATAAATAATAAATAATTTGTTTCATTTATGTTTTTATAAATGAAAAATTTGGAATCCTAGACAGTAGGAATCTAAAAATGTGGAATCCTATACAGTAAAGAAAAGTTCATGGAAAACATAGTTGGAAAAATTGAGGCCGCTCTATAATCAGAAGAACAGAGCAAGAGAGAAGAGACCAATATTCTCCATGTCCAATGTGGTAATCATAGACAAGGAACAGGTTTGTACACCACCTCAACAAACAGACTGAAATTTGAACCATCAGCCCATTTTCTTAGGAGAACAATGAAGCTAGAGGGCTATAAAACGGAATCATACTTTCTCAGATTTCTACCAGAAAAGGCCATAGCTGGTAACTGCAGCAGTATGGAAGGTTAATGCTAAAGCTACTGTTATGGGCTAAATAACCCCCGGTCTACCCCAGATGAAGGGATTACAGGGTCATAAAAAGGGAGTCAGATAAGTTTTATACTGGAGTTGGATGTTGTCTCAAAACTGTTTTATAGGTTTGAGGCATTCTGTAGAACTGCCTAAAGAAGTTAATGATTAGGTTTATTTCACAAACATAAATATAAGGAGGGCGAGGGCGAAAGGAGGATGGGGAAAAGGCAATCTTTTATCTAAATTCCTTATTCGGTTCCTAAAATTTGATCAAGACTCTTCCCCGCCCCCCAACACCACAATTTTTACCATTCCTTTTATTAAAAATTCACCTGCGCAAGGGAATCTAACACTATCTTCTAAGTAAGAAACCTCCTTCCGCTGAAAACAATCTCATCTTCTCTTTTCGTTCTCATCCACTTTCTTCATTATAATTTTTTTTTTCATTTGTGTTCAGCCTTGCTTGAATTCCTCAGCCGATGACTGTGCCTTTGAATGCAAAACCTGTAGCATGCCAGACCAGAGCTGTTACTCCTGCTACTACTACTGTTCGTCTAATTTGCTTCCCCATCCCTCTCTCCTTCTATGTTTTTGCACAACGAAGTGCATAATCATTAGCAGTTTAGAACACATGGCAATAAATCTCTATTCTTGGCGTGCCTGTTCCCTTGCTGTTGAAAATTTATGGAGCTATAAAGGGCAAAAATATAACAGTTCCTAGAGAAACACTGCTTGCAGTTGATTGGTTTAATAATAAATGGATTTCTAAGGTCAGCCAACATTATATTGATATAATTTAGGCCTTATTTCCTATAAAACAGTAGCTACTATACTCTCGATATCTTGCATCAATCTGCATTTGAACTTCTGTTAGTATTTCTATTTACAAATTAATTCTGTCCCCTCAGCTCCTCTATCAATGCTAAATAAGGGCTTATTATTATTTCCTGCTGAACATTGGCATAGACAGGAAAAAAGAACATTTCCCTGTTAGCCTTCTAGGTCCTTGGCTGATTTTCCCTTAAAACAACACTCAACTGGGAAGCTTATCCACCCCTCCTTTAAACTATAGCTGGAAAGATAACATTGGTGGAGACAATAGTAAATAGTCATGTTTCCTAACATGCTGAACATGCAGAATTCTTCAAACTGTGTTCCATAGAACCTTGGGGTTCCTCAAGATCTTAATGGGGTTCTATGCGAGTCTAAGGCCTTTTTAAAAAGTGCATTCAAACACAGCCAATTGTCAGTCACTAGAGTTTTAACTCTTGATCAAGAATTTAACCTTTGAAAGTGAGATTTCCCACCCCCCCTCTTTTGTCATGATCGTGTTTAAAACTTCTGTAAATAAAATTCAATAAACTCTGAAAAGCAGATGTGTATTGCAATGGGAGAAACCACAGAATCACAGCACAGAATAAGGCATAATCCAGAAATCACCTCAGACATTCCTCAAGGATCCTGCATTAGCAGGCCTTCAGCTTTGTTTGCTACAGAGAACAATGTTTCTTAAGAATACTTAAGGATAAACTCCCTAAACCTTTAAAATTAATCAGACTTCCAACAATCCATGAATAATAAAATTCTAAATAAGGGGAAAGAAAAGCAAATTAGTTTCAGCTAGGAAAGATTCATTATTTATTTATTTATGATGGCAATGAATCTTATTCCAACAAAATTCAACAAATGTAGAAAAAACGATGATGAGGATGGCATTGATGATGCAATTAGAATGATACTGAATGGAACTAAATATAAATGACCTAGCCCTTTCATTTTTGTTTGTATCCATTTTACAATTTAAATAGAGCATGATCAGCCTCAAATGAAGTTAATTCAGAGAGACAATGTTTATTCAGTAAAAGTGATTTTATTCTAGAAGCTTATGTGAGATATAAATGTGGAGAGAAATAGAAATGAGATTCCTATTCACTAGACTGGTTTTTCATTCCACTGCCATTCTGCTTATGAACTTCTTAAAAAGATTAATTTTAAAAAAGTGATAAGGAGTCTGATTATTTGTACAAGACAGAGAACTCACATATTTTATATTTGTTTTAAAAATCCACTTTACTCATTCATCCAACAGAGATGGGTTCAATGTTTATTCACAAAATAGTGTTCAAATTAACTTACGTTCTCTTCCGGATTTCCCTGAAAGAAGATGAGAAAATTAAGATTATTTCTCCCAAAACTTGTATTATAATTTTAGAGTTGTAAGATGGTGTATAAATCATAACAAAGGCAAAAATCCCCTAGGACAAAATTAAGCTGACCCCTTCCATTGATAATACTGAAACTGCATTAATATTTCTGGACATCATAAACAGTGTCCTTTGTTTTCTGTATATGACCAATTAATTTCCTGGAACGTTAAAAAGTAGTAAGCATTATTTCTCAGTGGAACATTTTGTGGTTGAACAGATGCAATTCTGAATAGACCTTTGTATTTATTATTTTTAAGAATCTGGACTTTTAAACCACATAGCATTCCAATTCTGTTTTCTAATAAAAATAAAATTGTATGTGATTGGTTCATTTTATGGCATTTAATGGCATCTCTCTTGTTGGTACAAATGTTCAGCTATTGGAAGAAATCAAAAAGGCAAAATCTGGAAGCTTTGATCCTTACATACTAGTTCCAAAAGTTGAAAGTAACAACTTAGGGACTTTTCAATTGTTTCTGCAATCAGAAAACAACAACTGTAGCTGTTTCTATCTTTCTGGGAGAAAAATATATACCTTGGGAAGGAAAGGGGAAGGAAAGTCAAACTGATATTTTCATTCAAATAAATCTTGAGTTTCTTCCCCAAGATGTCAATTCTTTACTGTCTGCATTTTTATGTTGTATGTCATTTTATAATTTGTGTGTTATTTTTTGTCTTACCTATGTTGCAACTATTGAAACTGAACTTTGAAATGGAAAACTGGTAGAGGAAGAAAGGGACTTAATCTTTTTCATTTCTTTTCTGTTGACCCTATCCTGCTCTTGCAAGAAAGATAGGAGGATAAGAATAAAATGGGGCTATATGTTCTCTTAAGGAATAAAAGATGTGGGGGGGGGGGCTTATATCCAGCAAGAAAGCACCAGGAAAAGGCATTTAAAAGCCTCTTTATCCAGTATCAGCCTCCATACTGCACCCTTATACAATCATAAAATTGCCCATTTTGTTATATCCAGAAAGCTGCTGCAGGCTTATGCATGTTTACTGGAAAATCTCAGTAAACTGTAATTTGTTATAACTGGGCAGTAAAGATATGATGTAAATGAAGTAACTTTGCCTCCGTATTTCCAGTACAGTGGGTGTGGATGAAGAGCAGCAGTGCAGGAAAAAGAGGAAGAGAAATTGCTAAGAAATTGAGCAAATGGGTGTTACTATATGGCTTTTCCCCTCCATTTCATTTCTTATAATGGAGTTTAAAATGCAAAGCACATGAACTGTGATTGATGCATTAGAGACCAGGGGTATGTGAAGCAATGCAAATGGATGGGTTTCCATGCAAGCTTTGGGAGCTTATAAGCTACACTGCTGAGGGTAGGAGCCATTGGAGCCGCCAATGTCTGTTTTTGCAGATGGTGTTCATAAATGGGATCACCTCTATAACATCCAAATAGGCGCCCTAGAATTACAAATGAATATTGTCATAAAAATGTAATCATCTGTATTTATTTTTATCAAATTTCTACACTACCCATCTCACCAAAGTGACCTTGGATAGCTTACAAACAACACAGTTTGACATTTGTAGTAGGCCAATGAGAAACACACACACACACACACACACATATAGAACTTATATCTTGTCTGATGTGCCTGGACACTCGGGGGGGGAATGTGGGGAGTGTACGCACATGCAGGTGTGCACATGGTATGCTTATGTGTGTCTGTTTATGTATACACATAAAGACTTTCCCAATAAATCATAGTGTTTGGCTATGCTGCTAATGACTTAGTGCAGACACACTAGGCAGAATATAAATAGTTTGTGTGTTGGGGACTGTGTGAGTTACAGCCAATCTAGTAAGCTACAGAAGAGACATAAACAGCCCGAGGCCTATTAATGAAGATCAAAGCATATTTTAGAAGGAAGAAGGAAGATCTGTGAAGGGTCCTCTTTGCTAGAGAGTGACTTGAAACAGCCTGCCTCAGTCAGCAAATTCCCAAGCGTGGAGGCAACAAGACTGCATCAAGGAAAGAACAAAGGGAGGAGCAAAGGAAGGAATAAAGAAAGGATAAGTGAAGTGTTCAAAGGCATTGAAATGAAAAACATGGATTTTGCACTCCTAGGATTAACTAGGAAAAGGTCAGTTAGTTCTTTGGTTTCACATTCCAGGAAAAAGCCTTAAGCAACTCACGAAGAGCTCACCTTAATGAATTTGTTCATAAATGAGGAGGGGAGGTGTGCTTATTCATTTTCCAAGATCCTGTGACTTAATCCTGTATTTCCTGCGTTAAACCTGTTTAATGAAATGTGCATCTTGTTTCCTTGGACGTGCGATGCCTGACACTTGGGAATGGCTTCTTTAATCACACAAATGTGGTCCCTGTTTTGCCTTTGTTTCTTTTGAGAAATAAGAAGGCATCGCATTGCTTGATTTTTATGTTCAAACTGTTGCCCTCATTAGAGAAAATTTGCTAAGGAGAAAAAAATGCTATCTACAGATTTGTAGTATGCCAGAGCCCTCCAACTAGAAAAAAAGAAACAAGAGGTATTTTTATATAACCACTATTTTCACTCCCTGAACCTTCCTAAGAACTTTGACACTGCTTCACTGCCACAGTGCAGGAAACACAAGACTGACATGTGTCAAACAGTGCATCCTCCAACTAACCAAGAGGAAACCTCAGGAAATGCCATTTAATTTGTATTGTATCTTATGAGCTGCTGGGGGTCATGGAGAAACCAAAATCCTTCCTTTCCCACTCTTTTAAAAAAGGATTTTTTAAAAAATTGCTGTTCCCCAAGTGTTAATATAATGAAAAGCCATATTTGCTTAGGGGTAGGCAATAGTTTGCTGAGGAAATGAGCAAATATCGAACAAACTTGACACTATCATCTTGTTACATTTAAAAGCATGATCATTATACCATGTTGGCTACAATTAAGTGCATTTCTATAATCATAGCTTGCATGGGTCATAGTAGATGGAGTGTGGGAAGCAGAGAGAAACGTTCTAAGCATCAAAGATAGCCAGAAGAATATACATTTCTTTTAAATGTTTAATCGGTTCAGACTGGTTTGTGCATTTGCATATTCCTCCTTATCATGTGTCCCAGTCCACTGTGTTGGTATGACATGGGTAATAACTTGCAAGATAGACTATATCTTACAAATCCTTTGAAGTTTTTGTTGTCCTTGTGGCATATAGACCAAGATATGTCAGAATTGTTCATTATTATTAATAGGGAATAGTGCATGTTGCATGGATTTGACTAAGGTTCCTTTATTTAGTCCATACCTTCTACATTTTAATTTTAAAAAATGAAGTCTTCCATTAACTAAACCCATAGTGAGTATCAAAGGTCAATATTTGTGGGGGGCTTGGTCAGACTTATGGCATGACGAGGAATGAGACTTGATCTGCAAGCAGAATAAATGGTAAATAGCATGAATTAACCAATCAAATAAAAGGAAAAATAGGCACATTTTATGTGACATTAAAGAAAGGGGAAGCATACAATAAATCTGAATGAAGAAGGTCTTGTTGTGCATAGTGAGTTGATTAATACATGCACAGAAATGATAGTGTAGATTTAATTATGGAAGAAATGGCAAAAATGTATTTCAGAAAATATGAATTTGTATCATCAAGGTTCTTACAGGTATATGTGAAAATAGGAGTTCATAAGATGGTGATGCTTCAACTTACACTTCAGAGAATAGTGATAATAAAAGAAATAGAAATGGCTTCTCAGGAAAATTGTGCCATTATTTGAATAAATGTAATCCAAGAGAAAAAGATATATTCAGGGACAAATGAATAGAATTCAGGGACAAATGAATGAATAATCTCTGTTGAGAGTAAAACAGAGAGTAAAAAAAAATGATCAAGCCACTTGTAGATCCAAGAATTAATCAGATATTGACTGACAGTTGATTGTTTTCTTGGCAAAGGTTTGCTTATATATATATATATAAAAGAGAAGTGTAGTCTTGTGGGTATGTCCTCAATAGGGTCTTCCATGCCAGAACCAATCTGGCCCAAATTTGGCACACGGATACCTTACTCCCTGGTGACAAACACTGGCATGGTCAGAAATTGGGTTTTGGGTTCTTTCCCCCCAAATTTTGGGGCCAAAGTGGACATACCCCCCAAATTGACATTTCACTGCCAAGCACTGAGGCCCCAGCCAACTGAATCTCTCCAGCCAATGGAGGGAATCATGCAAATCAGGGAAAGAATCCTAACCTCCCCACAACTGACATTTCACTGCCAAGCTCTGAGGCCTCCAGCCAACTGAATCTCTCTAGCCAATGGAGGGAACGTATGCAAATCAGTCAAAGAATCCTGAGGGCAATGTCTCTCTACAGCCAATGGTGAGGGAGATGAGGAAGGAGGGGAGGGAGAGAGAAATAGAAGTGTGGGAGGGAGGGAGGAGGGAGGGTGGAAGACAGCGGGGATGATAAGTGAGGGAGGTAAGGAAGGAGGGAGGGAGGGAGGGA
>JANHGC010004606.1:563518-574041 GCA_027560395.1 Boaedon fuliginosus | reverse complement strand
GGGAGGAAAGGAAGGTAAAATCAGGAGGGGGGAAGAAAGGAAGGTGAAATCAAGAGGAAGGAAGGAAGGTGAAATCAGAGGAGGGGGAAGGAAGAGTTAGGGAGCGGCATGCTGGATTTATACTGGTGGTCCCCGGGATTTAAAATTATGAATTTGGTGGTCCCTGAGGTCAAAAAGGTTTGGGTCCCATGGTGTAGGGTCTGCTTGAGTGGGGGGTTGGACTAGATAACCTACGATGTTATATTCCCTTCAAATTCTGTTAATCTGTATCTGTAAAGGCTCTTCTCAACCAAAGGTCTTTTAAACAAAAATTAAAATGTGAAGGTTTGTGGATGTTACCGTAACTTGGGTCAATTTAAAAAAAAATAAACATTTTTTTCCTCCAAGACAAGACTAAAATCAATCACGTTTTATTTCTGAAATGCAGGTGAGGAATGGGCTTAACATGCTTTTTTTCAACAATTGTTCAGCGCTTCTTTCAAACAAAACATTTATTGAAATTGCTAGTGCTTTCAATAATTGTTCTCTCTTCCTATGCAGCATTCTTATGCAATCAGATGGGATAATCTATCTAATATGCTCTGAACTGACAGAGAAGCTCCTAATTTAGAAGCTGACTGCATTAACCTTGACTCTCAATGAGGTTGTGCTTACCTAGAGCTAGCAGGCTCGCAGTCTAGAGGTTCTCCTGAATTGATCAGAGAATACCTGGCAATTATAGTTAGAAGTGCCTATGCCCAGCTCCAACTGGATGTCACAGTTGCGCCCTGTGAGAAGGTTTACATCCAACTATTTTTATTCTTTCTACTGTTTCTATCTTCCCTTAAAATATTAACAGAATCCATAATGGTCTGACAATCAGTGTCATCAAGTTAATCAAATTAGCAAACTTCCTCAAACCCTGAAATAAGTTACCCAGACCTAATCCACATATCCAAAGATAAGGTTTGCAAATACTAACAGAGATAATTAAGTCTCACAGCAGAACTTTACAGACACATGGTCCTCAGCATGTAGACACTTCCACACCTTGGACAAACTCGCCACAATGTAAAAAAGACGTTGAGACTCTAGATAGAGTGCAGAGAACAGCAACAAAGATGATTAGGGGACTGGAGGCTAATACATATAAACAATGGTTGCTGGAACTGGGTATGTCTAGTTTAATAAAAAGAAAGACTAGGGGTGACATGATAGCTGTGTTCCAATATCTTAGGGGCTGCCACAAAGAAGAGGGAGTCAAACTATCCTCCAAAGCTTCTGAGGGTAGGACAAGAAGCAATGGGTGAAAACTAATCAAGGACAAACCTAGAGCTAAAGAGAAATTTCCTGACAGAACAATTAATCAGTGGAACAACTTGCCTCCAGAAGTTGTGAATGCTCCAACACTGGAAGGTTTTAAGAAGAGACTGGATAACCATTTGACTGAAGTGGTGTAGGGTTTCCTGCCTAAGCAGGGGGTTGGGCTAGAAGACCTCCAAGGTCCTTTCCAACTCTGTTATTCTTTTCTATTTTCCCCCTATATGCTTCCTTATGTCACCCATTTCTCTGCAGCCTGCCCTAAAAGCAAACTGTTTTGCTTTTAGAAATAAATATTTCTTCTTTCCTCACAGCTGCCTGGATCTCATTTTTATTTATTCTTGTTCAATCCCAGCTCGTTAGAACCTCAAATTCTTCTTCTGACAACCCTTATCTAGGTCAAAGTATCCTTAGGAACTTCACTCATGCCTTTGTTCTTTTTTTTATTCAGTTACATTACCACAATTTCCATTACATGGGGCTGCCTTTGAAAAACTCCAGGTTTCAGTGGCCCATATATTTACTGGCCAGTCCAGTCATTGATGCTGCCACTTTACTTTTGAGAGCTGCATTGGTTCTGAGACTATTCAAGGTCTGGGAATCAAAATAAGAGATCGCTCTTCCCACATAGATTCTGTCTGCCCAGTTTTGTTGATTAGAGAACGGCAGAGAATGCAACTCTCCTTGTACCATCAGGAGGTGAAGAGGGAGGGTCTCTCTTGATGATGGGATTTCTCTATAGGTGGCACAGAAATTTAATAAATAAATAGGCTCCTACAAGTGAGGATGATTCCTACTCTCATAGCTTTCCTTAGAGTACTTAAAACTGGCTTTCCTGGAAACCTTAAAAGAATACCTCTGTGCAGCCTTTGGTGCCCGGGTTAATTTATTATTCAATTTAAATAAATTATGTATTTTTGTTCATTATGCATGTAATGTGTGTGTGTATATTGTTAATGTTTTATTTATTATTAACTGTGAACTGTTTAGAGTCCATTTTGGATTGAGGTGGGAGATAAATTGCATATGTACATAAATATTGTGTACTGTACTGTATATTGGTTGCTGGAATTGGATATGTCTAATCTAATGAAAAGAAGGATTAGGAGTGACATGATAGTGTTCCAATATCTCAGGGGTTGCCACAAAGAAGGGAAACTCAAGAGCCATGGTGGTGCAGTGGTTAGAATGCAGCACTCCAGGCTACTTCTGCTGACTGCCAGCTGCCTGTAATTTGGCAGTTCGAATCTCACCAGGCTCAAGGTTGTCTCAGCCCTCCATCCATCCTGCGTCCTAAAATGAGGACGCAGATTGTTGGGGGCAATATGCTGACTCTGTAAACAGCTTAGAGAGGGCTATAAAACACTATGAAGCGGTATATAATCTAAATGCTATTGCTATTCTCCAAAGTACCTAAGGGCAGGAAAAGATGCAATCAATGGAAACTAATCGAGGAGAGAAGCAACCTAGAACTAAGAAGAAATGTCTTGACTGTTAGAACAATTAATTAGCAGGTCAACTTGCCTCCAGAAATTGTGAATGCTCCAACACTGGAAGTTTTTAAGAAGAGACTGGACAACCATTTGTCTAAGTTCCCCTTGACCGGGGAAGAGAGGCGGGTATAAATCAAACAAACAAACAAACAAACAAATGCTGTAGGGTTTCTTGCCTGAACAGTGGGTTGGACTAGAAGATCTCCAAGGTCTCTTCCAACTCTATTCTGTTATATAGCTTTGAAACAACTTCATAGCACAAGGAGATGGTGATACAAAGAGAAAATGGAAGATTCACATACATTCCAGACAGGTGAAATGCAGGATACCTTCTTCCATTTATGATTGTTTTTATGGCAATATCTGGGCTTTGTACTAAGTGAAATAATGCCTACAGAGGAACTTGAAGAGGCCATGTTGTTGAAGCAAATACGACTGTTGCAAGCCATTTTTTTTTTTTTTGCTGTAAATGGACCACTGGCCACAAAGCCATAGCTGAGAAGCACTGACCTAGAGAATATTGAATCGCTGACCCCTTGGCTTTGTTACTTTTGTGAATCAGTGATCTGATAGCACCTCACAAACTGGCTACTGCAAATTCTGCTTTAAGATCTTGTGCTATTCAACCCACTAAACCAAAGAAGCCCTTTGTTTTTCAAAATGATTAAACAAATTAACCATTACCACAGCCAGCAATACCAATTGAAGAATGGCCTCCTGTTGTAAATATTCACTACATTTTAATATTTAATATACTATATGAAGTTTAAGAGAAGGTTGGTTGGTTGGTTTTTCTCATTCAAATAAAGTTAACAGCGTATCAAGTACAGTGAGATTTTTTTTTGCTTTCTCAGGAAGTTTACTTCTTATTTCTAATGTGATAGCCTGTATTTAAAAAAAATTCTGAAAAAAATTCCTATAAATAAGAGCAATATTTTTCCTTCAAGAGTTCTTTATATTCATAAAACAAGTGTGATTATTCCAGCAATTGAGATCAATCCCAATCATCTCTCAAATGTTATTATATGTGTAGATTTTTTTCTCTGTCTTTCATTGATGCACAGTGTAGGAATGTGAGAAATAGGAAATATTCATCTATCATAGAAGACCAATGGTCAATTTGTATTGAGCAAAGGTTGCTTTTGATGGTCTAAATAGGCCCTTACATTTAGATCATTCCATGAAAATAAAAAGAAAAACTTAACTGTTTCAATAAGATAATATTGATGGGAGGAAATGGCAGTCTGATCATAAAAAACCATTTTGTTTTTCTGAAACACTGTTAGTATTTAGTATAATATAGTAGCCAAATATATTCTGCCAGGTGTTTTTGTAATGGATTCAAAGGAATAGCTGATAAATAGAAAAGCATTAAGGAAGGGCACATGCACATCATGCTATCACCATTTCTACTTCTTATTCCTTCAAATGCTGCTTCAAACTTATCTTGACTAAAACCAACTTCAAAACATTGAGAACATCAACATTGCTCATATCAGTTCACCATGAGAAGCATGTAAAGAACAGCATTCATCATTTTACCCCTTATCCATCTTGTCAGTTTATCTAGGTGGCTTCCAAACAATCTGAGCATTGACAGCAAGGGGGAGCTACAAAGCCATCAATAGATGATCTCACAGGTGTATTTAAATTGTTTTTCAAGATGTTTTTCAAAATATAGTGGCAAACCCTCTATCAGAGGAGGGAAAGAACCTGGCTTGGAGCATGGATGAATCCAGGGTTCCTTCCAGTTGAAAAACTGCCTGCTTTCAAGCTCTGAGTTATCGCAGTTTTTATTTGAAAAGTCCCCATTTTGCTACTCTAGATGTTTCACATCTGAGATTAAAAAAAAGGTCCACTCAGTTGCTAAATCCAGATGATGTAGAAAGATCACCTGAATGCTAAGTAGATTTTAGAGTGGTAGAAAGGCAAGTGTGGAGGTATCCAAGAACAGCAATTTCAGAATTTAGATTTACCTCCATATTTGTATGTGAGGGATGGAACTGGCAGGGTGGGAACAGAGAGTCTGGAATTACAAGAACCATCTGTGAAGCATAGGCCAGGTATCAGAAACAGACTGCTGTACAAGTAATTTACTGCAAAAGATGGAAGAAGAAAATTAATGATTTAAACTGTAGCTAGGTAGAAGAAAGAGAGAGGGAAAGAGAGAATCTCTTATATCTGGATTCTTAGCCCATTAGAAACTGGTACTCATTCTACTAAGGTTTCTTGTATCTACAGTAAGAAACTTTATCTATTTAAATAGTGTGCTTAAATTCCATGAGAGTGGCATGTTCCCAAGAAGGGTGTATTACCAAAGACTGTAGGTAATGTTCTGATACTAGAGAACATATGTCAGGCTAAAAATATCTCCTTTTCTCTGTTCCTTTCAATTAGTCTTTCCAACTGGCAAGACTGATTTTATGATTGGTGAGTCAAAGGTTTGTAAATTCCTAATTACAGTTTAACTCTGAAAATAGCTGGCACTTAAGGGCACTTCCACACTGCCACTTACCCTTGCCCGATGTAATCTTTTCTGTAGATTCATGTCAATACACATGTATCTTCCCTGCTATCTCTCTGTTGTTTCATTTTAAAAATAAATGCTATTGAACTAAACTAATTAAGAAAAGAAAAATATTGTGCATAAAGCAAAATAAACAGGTAATGAATTTTGATAGTGATTACTGTTTAAAATTAGAAATACAGGAGCCTGGTAAACTATGAATAATCCCCCCAAGTTTGACCATAATGCTTAAAAATCTTCCTTGCTCCTTTAAAGAAAAAAGTGTTGACAAGCAACCAGATCAATAACCTATTAAATGTTTTCCTTCAAATAGTGTATAATTTTTATTTAACATCCATGTCCCCAAAAATTCCAGTTGTTTACAGCTTGACAATTCCGAAATGCTGAGGATATATTTATTTTTGACATGGGGTACCTGAACCACATTCATATCAATCATCCAATCACTGTCAGCTCAGATTGTGATTCTAGAACAAGACCAAACCATATGATTTGATTTTTATACTCCTGAACTCCATTTCCAACAGCAAAGCAATCACAACCAACTTTTAAAGGCCAATTATGTCCAAAACTAATTTTGTTGTTGTTATAGTAACCTTAGGTTAAGGCTCAAAGGAACAACATACTGTATCAGGGTGGTTCTCAACCTGTGATCTCCGGCCCCTTGGGGTGGGGGGCACTGCAGTGTCATCACATGGCTTGAAGAAATGTTATGATTTAAATCTTGAGTTAAGTCTTGGGAGTCCATAGTCACAAAAGGTATTCAAAGGGGATCCATGGTGAAGAATCACATTGTTGTTACTTTTTTGTGAATAAGTTTTTTATTCTTCTTCTTCCTACTAGATATAAACAATTCATTTTATCCTTTCTCTTCCCTCTATTTCACCAATTTAATAATATCTCATTTTTTTATTTTTCACGTCCATTGGTTCTAATTTACTTTCTAATCTATCCTATAATGTATTGAATCTTTCATAAACAAATAAGTAAAACATCTTTAAATTTCCATTGCAGTTCTTCATAAATCAAAAAAATTACTCTTATCAAATATAATTATGAAAAAGAAGTAAGAATAAAAGAAAGAAAATTAAAGAGAGAGAAAAGAAAGAAAAAGAGAAAAAAAACCAAGGGAGAAGAAGAAGGCGGGGGGAGACATCTTGTAAATATAGCTTAGTGCTCAAATTACATTCCATTTCAGCTAATTATTTTCTCCCCCCCCCCTTTTTTTTTTCTGAACCTTTGCATAGTCTCTAGCCATCGTGCCTTTTCCACAACTTCCTCATTCCTCTTCTTTGTTTCGGTGGGCCACTCCCTTGATCCCGTCTTCATGCTCCTTGTCTACGTATGGTACCATGTGCTCCATTCCACCAATCTCTCCTTATCTTAATCTTTAAGTTTCCATCCAAGTCCCCTCCTTTCCGTTACTCGCTTTCTGTTACTCGTTCTACAGGTATTTTCTGGTTACATTTTCATTTTTTAATCACAATAAATCTAGGTTCATCTAGGTAACTTCCTTAGTTTTTTTAGTTTTTAAATCCACTTAAGTTTAAGTAATAATTACCAACATTTCTCGCAGCTGCGCATACGTCTCTTTCATTTGGTTTTGTAATTCTTGAAAGTCCGTTTTAAGCTCCTCCAGTTTGAAACATTTCAGAGAGTCCAGATGGTAAAAATAATAATCCAATCAAATATCAAATTATTTTTTAATTGTAAGTCCATTCAGGGTGGGCTTGCGGTTTCCCCTCCACTCAATCTGTCTTGTCTTTCTTTTATTTATTTTATTTTGCTGATGTGGAGCTAGGGATTCCTCCCACCAGTAACAACAACAAATCAGTGCGGTAGTTTACCATGCCTCTTTTTAGTTAATTTCACTGCTTATTTATTACTTGGGGTCTATTTAAAAGGTATAGTCACTCACCCCTTCTTCTTCACCACCAGTTCCTTTAACTCTCCTCCTGCTCAATCTTAGTCCTGGTCTGGATCAGCTTAGTGGCCACCATGTTTTCAGGCGCCGTTTCTCCCTTCGGCAGCTTCAGGAGGGGGCGAAGGCGGGCAGGAGAAATGCAGTTCCCCTCATGTCCTCCCCTCGCTTTGCCCTTCCCTACAGGTGTCCGTAGGCTCCTCTAGGAGCCCACCATCGGGGAAACCAGGACCAAAGCCGTGGGGCTCATGAACTTCACATCCTGTCCTGTCGAATCCAAAACCAGAAGTTAAGAATCACATTGTTTAAAGTGTATCACGTTGCATAAAGTGACCCTCCACTGGATTATCAAAGACTGAATAAGTGAATGGCATCAGTTTCATCATTTTCCAATAAAGATGGTTACTGGTTTAGTTTAATTCCTGCAAAATCTCTAGCCACTGCAGAATGTCAAAAGTAGCAATAATACTCAGAGTAAATATACTGAAGTAGCAAGTATACTGAATTAGCAATGCCAAACAAACAGTCAAAAAGCATCCTGAAATAAATTATGCTAATACTAACAGATCAAATCTTTATTGCGGTTATAGTTAGACCAGCCATAAAGCTAATGGCTTGATTTTTGCAAAAGCTGCTGGGAACACAGTTGAGCCAAAATAGTAATGTGCTTTTTTAAATTGTAAATTAAAAGTCGCATTAGCTTTTTATGGTGAATGTCCAAAATTATATCTGTGAGCCAAGTATATTTTGCAGATTTAAGTGCAAATATTAAAATTAATATTTTAATTTTCTGCATAACTAGGGATCTCAGTACTTGTCAGATTTCAGTAAGGTCCAGTAATAACTCTCAGGTTATACTTAAAATAGAGGTGAATTCTGCATTTCCTTACTATACCTTTCTCAATAGGTAATTGTAATTTGCACAATAAAAATTGCATGAGATGCCCTTGCCAAACTGATCCGTTATCATTATAATGGTTCATTGCACAGTCAGCCAGATGTTCAGAATGCATTTGGCATTCCCAAAGACCTGGGATAGGCAGATATGAATGTTTATGGTCTTAAAGGTATCATTGCAAGATATAAGCCGTTCTGAGCAAAGCTGCCTTTTCCAATTGACTGATGGTGATTTTTGTCAATGCCAGTGGTGTTCAAGTGGTGCTCCAGTTGTTTTGGGAGTGCATCCAGGTGTGTATTACTACGACCTTTGTGTTCTTTTGCCACAGTCATTCTATTTCTGTTTGCAGATTTGTATCTTTGTTTTTTGTTATCCTCTCCAGTTATTTCTCTTCTATTCTTTTGTCTCCAGGTACTGCCATGTCCACTATACAGACTTCTTTCTCTTTCTTATCGACAATTGTTAAGTCTGGGGTGTTATGTGGTAGGTGCCTATCAGTTTGAATTCTAAAATCCCAGAGCACTTTAGCGTCTACATTTTCTTTTGCCTACCCTATTTTATAGTCCCATATGTTCTTGCTTGCAGGCAAATCGTATTTCTTACAGATCTTCCAATGCACTGTTGTTGCTTCTTTATCATGCTGTTGCTTGTAATCAGTCTGGGTAATCTTCTTACAGCAGCTAACCGGTGATCCATTGTTTCTTCAGCTTCTCGGCAAAGATGGCACACGCGGTCTGTTTCTGTGTTCTCAGTTCTGGTTTCAAATGCATTTGTTCTAAAGACTTGTCTTCATTGGCTAGAATTACCCCTTTTGTCTTTCTCCAACTTTCCTGATCTTAGCTATTGTGAGGTCTTATACTCTTATTATTATTCATTCAATTTCTATGCTGCCCATCTCCACTGTAAGGTGACTGTTCAATGTCCATTAAAAAGGTAAATGTTGTGAAGGCCTCACCAAATAAAAACCAACCTTGGAATTAATTCATCATAATAACTTGTATCTTACCCCAAATATTCAAAGAATTGTAGTCCATCTATCTATTTATTTCATTTGCATCAAAATCTGGTGAGTTTGATTTGATTTGTTGAAAAGGATTTCTGGAAATTCTTCTGTCAGGATTACCGGTAGCAAAAGTGTCCCTTAAATTGGCTAATGGGGAGAAGATTCCACAAATGATAGCTTTTCGTTTCTCCACTCCATTCCGACCCCCGACCCCCCCGGGCCGTGCTTGTTTTTGGCTTCAAGATAAAATTAAACAAAAAAACAAAAGCTTTGTGCTGCTATGGGAAGCAGGTAGGTGTTGGTAAAGAGAAGGAAAATGTCCCTCAAGCAAAGGGAAAAAGTAAAACAAGAGTTTCATACACTGCGCAGCCAACTATCACATAGCTGCTGATGCCAGCAGGCAATCACACTTTGTTTTCTGGCTCTGTGTTTTCCAGCTGAGTTTGGGGTGAACCAAAAAATCTACAGCTTCACTCTTTCCCAAACCATTTTGGATTGCACTTAATAGTCTGGTTTCTAAAAACTGAGCAGTCTCTGGGAGGAATGAAACTATATCAGGGAAGTTCAACGTCACCTAAGTTGGAACAGAGGCTTAAATTATCTTTTTGTAGTTCTGTCTAGGCTTCTTTCAGAACTGTTATGAGGGATCAAGGCCTCCCATTTCTCTGTTGTCTGAGATGAACAAAGTGCACAAGGCCACACACCTGCAAGATTAAACTGCTACCTCTTATTTTCCTCCCCAACATTGCACCAATCGCACTCTTTGACTTTGTCATCTGAGATGAACTGCAGAGTGGGAGGTGTGCTCCTTTGCATGTCTAGAGTGCTGCAGTGCTATAATTGGCACCTGTCAAGGGCAGGCATAGCATTGCAAGGAGGGTGCAATGGAGGGTGGGGCTGACTTTTGTTTAAAGTTTTTTTTTATTTTTTAACATACATCGATATCATTACATGGACAGTGTGGCATCTTGAGTGTCATTCATTTTGATACAAAAACAATATTGATACAAATGAAAATTACTGCATTCATCAAACTTACATAGTCCAATATTATTATCCATATTTCTATCAGCACATAATCCTTCATTTTTCAATTATTCAGTATTTGCTACATCCTTCTAATAGTAATATTATTCTTGAGCATATCTGATACCATCCTTTTTCAAAGTCTGATTTTAATTTCTAACATTCTCTTTAAGTGTGTTGTGCAAAAATATGTATAACAATATTCCCCCTATATCTAATTTCTTAATCTATCTATCTATCTATATAAAAGAGAGCTGTGGGTTTGTATGTGCTCTATACAAAAATTCAGTTCTGCGCCAATCTGCCCAAAATTTCACACAAACCTTTGTTAGGCTTGCGAAATCAGCACTGAGGGG